>CAUYTI010052456.1:0-34526 GCA_963575145.1 Galago senegalensis | reverse complement strand
GCGCTGTGGCATCCCAGCTCACAGCAACCTCCAACTCCTGGGCTCAAGCGAGTCTCCTGCCTCAGCCTCCCAAGTAGCTGGGACCACAGGCACCTGCCACAACGCCCAGCTATTTTTTGGTTGCAGCCGTCATTGTTGTTTGGTAGGCCTGGGCTGGATTTGAACCCGCCACCTTAGGTGTATGTGGCTGGTGCCTTAGCCACTTGAGCCACAGGCGCCGAGCCCTTTCTTTTTTTTTTCTTTGTGACTGAGACTTAAGATGTTGCCACGAGTAGAGTGCTTCGGCATCACAGCTCATAGCAACCTCAAACTCCTAGGCACAAACAATTCTCTTGCCTCAGCCTCCCAAGTAGCTGGGACAATAGGTGCCTGCCACAACACCGGCTATTTTTTGTTGCAGTTGTCATTGTTGTTTAGCTCGCCCAGGCTGGGTTCGAACCCAACAGCCTCGGTGTATGTGGTGGACGCTGTAATCACTGTGCGCCGGGTGCCAAGCCATGAATTATGCCATTCTGATGAATATCTGTATGCATGTTTGCATAGCTGTATGTATACAGGAGTGGAATACTAGGTTATTCATATGTCCCTTTTTGAGACTGAGCCTCACTCTGTTGTCCCAAGATAGAGTGCTGTGCTGTCATAGCTCACATCAACCTTAAACTCCTGGGCTCAAGGGATCCTCTTATTTCAGCCTCCAGAGTAGCTGGGACTACATGTGCCCACCACAACGCCTGGCTAGTTTTTCTATTTTTAGTAGACAGGGTCTTACTTTTACTCAGGCTGATCTTAAACTCCTGAGCTCAAGTGATCCTCCTGCCTCAGCTTCCCAGAGTACTACAATTACAGCTGTGAGCCATCATGCCTGGCCCCTTTATTGTGTTTGTATGACAAAGGCAAACGCCTACTACCTGATGAGTAAATACTAACATTTCTCAGAGGCTGTGCACAAGTCAGCTTCTAATTTTGACAGCCACGTTGTTGAAGAACATTTCATACTTTTTTTTTTTGAGACAGTCTCACTATGTTGCCCTGGGTAGAGAGCTATAGCATCACAGCTCACATCAACCTCCAACTCCTGGGCTTAAGTGATGTTCTTGCCTCAGCCTCCCAAGTAACCGGGACTACAGGTGCCTGCCACAACGCTGGACTATTTTTTGGTTGTAGTTGTCATTGTGGTTTGGCAGGCCTGAGCTGGAGTGCATGTGGCTGGCATCCTTGCACTGAACTACAGGCGCTGAGCCTGTTTCACACTTATTAAATGCTTCCTTTGTTGTAAGCCCTGGTCTGGGTGCTAAAGAGACATTACTGACAGAATCCTTGCCCTTAGGAAAGTTGACAGGAGACATGAAATAGACAATTGCCATGTTTCTTTTCTTTTTTTTTTTTTAGTTGGAGCCTCAAGCTATCTCCCTGGGTAGAGTGCCATGGCATCATGCTCACAGAAACCTCCAACTCCTGGGCTCAAGTGAGTCTCCTGCCTCAGCCTCCCAAGTAGCTGGGACTACAGGCGCCGGCCACAATGCCTGGCCATTTTTTGGTTGCAGCCATCATTGTTGTTTGGCGGGCCCGGGCTGGGGATTCAAACTCACCACCTTAGGTGTATGTGGCCGGTGCCTTAGCCGCTTGAGCCACAGGCGCCGAGCCAATTGCCATGTTTCTTTAACTTATTTAATATTTTTGTGTTTGTGCCTATTTTGTAAAAATATGTTGAAAATGAGTGCTGATACCAGTGATAAGAATAAGCTTCATAAATCTAAAGCAGTGGAGATAAGAATGAACAATACAATCTCATCCCAAATTGATTTGGCTTTTTCAGCTTTGGAATGTGAGTAGAGCAATAATTTCAAATAGAAAGGATTTACTCCTCAAATGTATCCAAATCTATTCAGTTTTCTATCTCTTTCTGAGTGCAAACAGTGAGAACTTGAATCGTGACAGATACTCACTAATGACTAAAGATTTTCTAGCTTTTGGAAATATGATCATCCAGTAAACAATCTACATACAAAAGTTGAGAGGCTGCCTGTTCGGTTTCCTAGAGATGCCAGCCCCTCTCTCACTCCCGCCTTTGTTCTGGACTCAGATCATTTTCTTTCTTCCCTCATCTCCTTCTCAGCCTTCAGAACTCTCAGAACTTTCCTGATCTCGGCTGTGGACAAGCTGCCCCTGCTGGGTGTTTGTTCTTACCCTTCACACCCTTCTCACAATGGTTTGACTACCTCTTTCCATGCCTGAGTTCTGTATTAATGTGGATGTTATTTGGCTGCTTTAACACAGATCAGAATATAAATAGGTAAGATCAAGGTCTCACATAAAGTCAAGCCAAGCCAAGTGCCAGTCTGAGGAGTAAGGGAGTCTGCTGCCCAGGGCCCCCAGGCTTCTCCCTGCCCTAGAATGCAGGCTCAGCATTATTACTCATCACAGTCTTTCCCCAGGAAGGGAAACATGGAGTTAAGCTGTGATTTTTTTTTTTTGAAGCAGTGTCTCATTTTGTCACCCTGGTAGAGTGTCATGGTGTCATAGTTCACAGCAACCTCAAGTGATTCTCTTGCCTCAGCCTCCCAAGTAGCTATTTTTGCCACAATGCCTGGCTATTTTTAGAGGCGGCATCTCGCTGTAGTTCAGGCTGATCTTGAACTCATGAGCTCAGGCGATCCACCTGCCTTGGCCTCATTGCATCCAGCCTAAGTTGCTATTTTTTGAGGACATCCCAGAGTCTTTGCATATGAGGGAGAGGGTATGAGTTCAATGTAGCAGCCCCAAGTTAATGACGGTTAAGTGCAGTTCACGTTGCTTCCTTCTAAGGATGTAACCAGAAGCTATTCTCATCTCTTCTATTCACATTACACCAGCCAAACTGTATTTACTCTCCTAACAGCAAGAGACCTTCTTACTATGAGGCAGAAGAGAAGAATGGATATTATGGTACAATCAGCTCTCTCTGCCACACACACCACACTGGAGTTCTGAGCTTGTTTGCTATCACATCAGCAGCACTTAGCACAAGCGTTTAATAAAAATGGCTGAATGGGCATCAGGGTGTCCACTTACTCTCAGATTGTCCAGGCAAAAACAGTTCCTCATAGGTGTTCTGTATGGTTGAGATTATTCAAAATAAACATTTTACTCTAAAAATTTATTTTATTTTAGCAGTTAAAAAATATTTTTTTAAAAAAGAGGAAGTAGGGTGTTTTCATACAAGGCTAGCCAAATGGGAAGAATCTTCAGCTCCAGCCTGGCATCATTAAATTGAAAGTAGACTGCAACCCCATTGGAACACAACTGTGTCAAGCTGAAAGGGGACACCTCAAAGCCTGTGTCCTTCTGTGCCGGCTCTATGCACGGACTCTTCTAAGCGGGCTGCTGGAGATGTCATGGGCTGAGGGACTTCTGCAGAAGTTCATACATTATTTGATCCTGAGAGGAGAGGAGAAAACAACATACAGAGCTGATCACTGTCTGTTACGCGCTGAATGGCACCCCCCCACCCCAGGGTCACATGTTAAAGCACTAACCGGCAGGACCTGAGAATTTGACTATATTTGGAAACAGGTCATTACAAAGGTGACTGGGTTAAAATGAGCTCAGATAAGTACTAAGGGAGAACATAGGCACAGAGAATGCACCGCACAGTGTGGAGACACCGGGGGAAGATGGCCGCCTGCAAGGAAAAAGGCCAGGAGTTTGACCTCAGATACCTAGTCTTCAGAACTGTGAGAAAATACATTTTCTGTTGTTTAAGCTACCCACTGTGGTGTTTTGTTACGGTCCTCTTAGCTGACTAAAACACTGTTTGTTTCTAATACATTTTAAACATAGACCATCTTGATTCACTAAAATACTATTAGACAACTGACCTCACTTCCCTGCATCTCAGTCCCATATGTGCTACTTCCCACAGGGAATGTCCATGACTTTTATAATTGTTGACTGAAGTCTATCTTAAAAATGAGGTCCAGAGTTTTTTTTTTTAAGAGACAGAGTCTTATCCTATCGTCCTCGGTAGAGTGCTGAGGCATCACAGCTCACAGCAACCTCCAGCTCCTGGGCTCAGGCAATTCTTTTGCTTCAGCCTCCCGAGTAGCTGGGACTACAGGCGCCTGCCACAACGCCTAGCTATTTTTTGTTGCAGTTTGGCCGGGGCCAGGTTTGAACCTGCCACTCTGCCACTCTTGGTACATAGGGCTGGCGCCCTCCCCACTGAGCCACAGGCACCACTTGAGGTCCAGAATTTTACGTCTATATTGGATTGGTTAAAAAAAAAGCAATGGTTGTACCATTTTACATTTTCAGCAACACATATAAGAATTCTAATTATTTCACATCTCTGCCACCATGTGGAATTTAAAATTTTAGTCATTTACCGATATCATACTTTCAAGATTTGGAAAAAATAATTCTTTGTTATTTATGTATTTACTTATTTTTTGAGACAGAGCCTCAAGCTGTCCCCTTGGGTAGAGTGTCATGGCATCACAGCTCAAGCAACCTCCAACTCCTGGGCTCAAGCGAGTCTCCTGCTTCAGCCTCCCAAGTAGCTGGGACCACAGGCACCCACCACAACGCCTGGCTATTTTTTGGTTGCAAGCCGTCATTGTTGTTTGGCGGGTCTGGGCTGGATTCGAACCCGCCACCTTAGGTGTAGGTGGCTGGTGCCTTAGCCGCTTGAGCCACAGGCCCGAGCCTAATTCTTTGTTTTGTGTGGAACCAGAAAAAACTCTACATAGCTAAGGCAATTTTTAGTAATAAAAAATAAATCCAGGGGCATCACTTACCAGGCTTTACACTATATTACAGGGCCATAGTGATCAAAACAGCATGGTATTGACACAAAAATAGAGATACTGACATTTGCATAGAGGTCATATCAGATATTAAAATGATAAGAACAGATACTACACTTGGTCTTAGCCAAAAGGCCAAGAATCAATAAGACACTGACATTTGTTTTTTTTTTTTTCTGAGACAGAGCCTCAAGCTATCCCCCTGGGTAGAGTGCTATGGCATCACAGCTCACAGCAACCTCCAACTCCTGGGCTCAAGCAAGTCTCCCACCTCAGCCACCCAAGTAGCTGGGACCACAGGCACCCACCACAACGCCTGGCTATTTTTTGGTTGCAAGCCGTCATTGTTGTTTGGCGGGTCTGGGCTGGATTCGAACCCGCCACCTTAGGTGTATGTGGCTGGCACCTTAGCCACTTGAGCCACAGGCGCCGAGCCGACACTGACATTTGGAACTGAATAGAAAACCACGAGATACCAGATCTCTGATAAACCAAACAAGAACATATACTGGGGAAAAGAATACCTATTCACTAAATGGTGTTAGGAGAAGTAGATAACCACATGTAAAAGACTGAAACTGGACCTGAACCTTTCACCACTTATAAAAATGGATTCAAGATAGATAAAAGATTTAAATCTAAGGCGAGAAACAATAAAAATCCTTGAAGAGGCGGGGCAAGGTGGTTCCAGCCTATAATCTTAGCACTCTGGGAACATGAGGTGGGTGGAACCATTTTACTTAATAGGAACCATTTTAACTTATTACAAACAGAATACTTCAATATGGTAAAAAATAAACAATAAATTTTTCACCCTTCTCCTACCTTATGGTAAAGATATTTTCACTTCCCTGAAATGTACGGATAAGTCTCCATGACTTAGTTTGGGTATAGTATGGCTCCAAGAAGACAGAAACCATTCATCAAAAAGGATGGGGTAGGTCAACTAATACTTGAATGAGATGGCTTAAAAATTCTGAGATTGGCTTGGCACCTGTGGCTGAACTGGCTAAGGTGCCAGCCACATACACCTAAGGTCATGGGTTCAAATCCAGCCCGGGCCTGCCAAACAACAATGATGGCTGCAACCAAAAAATAGCTGGGCGTTGTGGCAGGCGCCTGTGGTCCCAGCTACTTGGGAGGCTGAGACAGGAGACTCGCTTGAGCCCAGGAGTTGGAGGTTGCTGTGAGCTGCGATGCTACAGCACTCTATCCAGGGGGACAGCTTGAGGCTCTGTCTCAAAAAAAAAAAAAAAATTCTGAGATTGTGGTAACAGACACAAGAGATCATACCCTCTATGAATAAGTAGTTGTTAGAGAATCCAGTTAGGAAAAAAAATGTTCCAATCACTAAGAGACTAAAAATTAAAATCTCTCAAAACAATGCCAGGAAGGCAATTATTTTGTTTGTTTTTAGGTCAAAATGAAACATGCAATTTCTTTCGGGAAGTAGAAATGATATATAAAACTATCAGTAAAACAGAGTTTTACAATTCATGAATTAATATCTCCTGGTTTTAATTCTAGTTTCCTTTATATATTTAAGAGCAATTTTTACCTGTTTTTTTTTTGAGACAGAGCCTCAAGCTGTGGCATCACAGCTCACAGCAATCTCCAACTCCTGGGCTCAAGCAAGTCTCCTACCTCCACCTCCCAAGTAGCTGGAACTACAGGTGCCTGCCACAGTGCCTGGCTATTTTTTGGTTGCAGCCATCATTATTGTTTGGCGGGCCTAGGCTGGATTCAAACCTGCCAGCTCAGGTGTATGTGTGGCACCTTAGCTGTTTGAGCCACAGGTGCTTAGCCTCTTTTTTTTTTGAGACACAGACTCACTATGTTGCCCTTGGTAGAGTGCTATGGTATCACAGCTCACAGCAAATTCCAACTCCTGGGCTTAAGCAAGTCTCTTGCCTCAGCCCGCCAAGTAGTTGGGACGACAGGCGCCTGCCACAACGTCCAGCTATTTTTTGTTGCACTTGTTATTGTTGTTTAGCTGGCCTAGGTCTGGCTCAAGCCCGCCACCCTTGTTGTATGTGGCTGGTACCGTTAACAACTGTGCTACGGGAGCTGAGCCTTCTTTTAAAATCTCTAATGTGATATATCTTACCTTTTTTGATATAGATGGTTTTACTTTCTTGAAAGCCTCTTCAAAGTGCTTATAACTAATCTTGAGATTACCTGTGGAGCACACACATAAATATATGTAACTCAGTATGCTATGCTCATTGTGACTTAATGTTTCCCTTGAAAGACTTCCAAACCCTCAAGGGGAACAGTGAAATTAGTGATGAAATAGGCTCTATTTTTTTTTTTCAGAACAGTATTCAAGCCAGGTACATTCTGCTTATCAGATTTTATTTATTTATTTATTTTTTGAGACAGAGTCTCACTTTGTCGCCCTCAGGAGAGTGCCGTGGTGTCACAGCTCACAGCAACCTCAAACTCTTGGGCTTAAGTGATTCTCTTGTCTCAGCCTCCCCAGTAGCTGGGACTACAGGTACCGGCCAGACTGCCCAGCTGTTTTTTTGTTGTAGTTGTCATTGTTGTTTAGCTGGCCTGGGCTGGGTTCGAATCTGCCAGCCTTGGTGTATGTGGCCAATGTCGTAACCACTGTGCTATGGGCACCAAGCCCAGAATTGTTCTTTTTTAAGATAATTCAAATAATTTTTTCTTTTTTTTTGAGATAGAGTCTCAAGCTGTTGCCCTGGGTAGAGTGCAATGGTGCCGTAGCTCATAGCAACCTCAAACTCCCGGGCTTAAGCAATTCTTGCCTCAGCCTCCCAAGTAGCTGGGATCACAGGCACCCACCACAATGCCTGGCTATTTTTCTTTTGTTTTTTGTTGCAGTTGTCATTGTTGTTTTAGCTGGCCTAGGTCGGGTTTGAACCCGCCAGCCTTGGTGCATATGGCCAGCACCCCACCACTGAGCTACTGGTGCTGCCCCAAATAATTTTTCTTTTGAGACAGAGTCTTATTCTGTTGCCTAAGCTACAATGCCATGGCATCAGCCTAGCTCATAGGAACCTCAAACTCCTGGGTTCAAGTGATCCTCCTGCTTCAGCCTCCCAAGAGCTGGGGTTACAGGTGCTTGCCACAATGCTGAGTAATTTTTTTTACCCTATTTTTTGTAGAGATGGGGTCTTGCTCTTGCTTAAATTGGTCTTGAGCTCCTGAGGTCTAGCAATCCACCCAACTTTACCTCTCAGATTGCTAGGATTACAGGCCACAGTGCCCAGCCAGATTTAACAGGGAACAGAAAGTCAAATTCCATAGTATTTTATTTATTTTTTTGAGACTGAGTTTCACTTTGTTGCCCTTGGTAGAGTGCTGTGGTGTTATAGCTTACAGCAATCTCAAACTCTTGGGCTCAAGCAATTCTCTTGGCCTCAGCCTCCCAAGTAGCTAGGACTATAGGTACCCACCACAATGCCCAGCTATTTTTAGAGGCAGGGTCTCACTCTTGTTCAGGCTGTTCTTAAGTCTGTGAGCTCAGGCAATCCACCCACCTGATCTCCCAGAGTGCTAGGATTATAACTACAGCCCCTGGACAATTTTTTCTGTTTTTAGTAGAGATGAGGTCTCCCTCTTGCTGAGGCTGGTTTTGAACTCCTGAGTACAAGCAATCCACCTGCCTCAGATAGGTGCTAGGATTATAGGCATCAGCCACCAGGCCTGGTCACTCATATTTGTCAGTGACAGAGCTTACATAATATTCCAGAACAGCTTTTATTTATTTACTTATTTATTTTAGAGACAGAATCTCACTTTGTCACCCTTGGTAGAGTGCTGTGGTATCACAGCTCACAGCAACTTCCAGCTCTTGGGTTTAGCAACTTTCTTGCCTCAGCTTCCCTAGTAGCTGGGACCATAGGTGCCTACCATAATGCCCAGCTTTTTTTTTTTTTTTTTTGGCAGTTTGGCCAGGGCTGGGTTTGAACCTGCCACCTTTGGTATTTGGGGTCAGTGCCCTACTCACTGAGCCACAGTGCCGCCCCAGAACAGCTTTTAAAGGTCTCATCAGAAAAATGTCAGCTTTAATATTATAGGTGACAGATGTTAGAAAATCATTACTTTCTAGGGAAATAGCAGTTTTAAGTGTTCAGAGTGAGAATCAGAATCAGAATTTATTTTATTTTATATATTTTTTATTGAGACAGAGTATCACTATGTCACCCTTGGTAGAGCGCCATGGTGTCACACCTCACAGCAACCTCAGACTTAGGTGATTCTCTTGCCTTAGCCTCCCAAGTAGTTGGGACTGTAGGCGCCCACCACAATGCTGGGCTATTTTTGTTGTTGTTGCAGTTGTCATTGTTGTTTTAGCAGGCCTGGGCTAGGTTTGAACCTGCTAGCCCTGGTCCTATATATGTGGCTGGTGCCCTACCCACTGAGCAACAGGCACCAAACCCAGAATCAGAATTTAGAGACCTGGTGCAGGGACCTTATGCCTGTAATCCCAGCACTTTCAAAGGCTGATGCAGAAGGATCACTTGAGGCCAGGTAGTTTAAGACAAGATAGTGAGAATTCATCTCTTATTTTTTACTTCTTTTTGAGACAGAGTTTCAGTCTGTTGCTCTGGGTGGAGTGTCATGGTGTCATCCACAGCAACCTCAAACTCCTGCCTCAGCGTCCCAGGTAGCTGGGACTACAGGCCCTTAGCACAAGGCCAGGGTAATGGCGCCAGCCACATACACCTAAGGTGGCGGGTTCGAATCCCCAGCCCGGGCCAACCAAAGAACAATGATGGCTGCAACGAAAAAATGGCCAGGTGCTGTGGCAGGTGCCTGTAGTCCCAGCTACTTGGGAGGCGGAGGCAGGGGACTCGCTTGAGCCCAGGAGTTGGAGGTTGCTGTAAGCTATGATGCCACAACACTCTACCCAGGGGGATAGCTTGAGGCGCCGTCTCAAAAAAAAAAAGCCCAGGCTAATTTTTCAGTTTTTAGTAGAGATGAGGTCTCACTCTTGCTTAGCCTAGTCTTGAACTCCTGAGCTCAAGCAGAAATCCTGCTTCATTACAGGTGTGGACCACCATGCCCAGCCTGAGAGTCTCTTCAGAGAAAAGAGGAAGAGTCTGGAGAGAATTGCACCTTTTTCATTTCCACTCTTCTGCCTTGCCATTTCCTGTCTCAAGGCACAGATAGAAGCTTCTCGTACCAAAGCAGAGAGATCTGCACCCCTAAAATAAAAGAAGAGTTCTTATTTATTTATCATTCAATACTGCAAGAGCTCAGAAAGAAGGGTGACAGCAATTGTCTTAAAAGTGACATATGAAACAATTAGGACAAAAACTGGCCAATAAAGGTGAGATAAACGGATTATGATCAGTAGGAAAAAGCTTTTAGCTTTCACTTAAAATATTTCTTTTTTTTTTTTTTCTTTGAGACAGAGCCTCAAGCTGTCCCCCTGGGTAGAGTGCCGTGGCATACAGCTCACAGCAACCTCCAACTCCTGGGCTCAAGCGAGACTCCTGCCTCCGCCTCCCAAGTAGCTGGGACCACAGGCACCCGCCACAATGCCCGGCCATTTTTTGGTTGCAGCCGTCATTGTTGTTTGGCGGGTCCGGGCTGGGGATTCGAACCCGCCACTTTAGGTGTACGTGGCTGGTGCCTTAGCCGGTTGAGCTATAGACGCCGAGCCAGATGTTGGTCTCAAACAGCAATATCCAATAGAAATATAATTGGAGCCACATCTATAAATTAAAATTGTCTGGGGCTGGGCACAGTGGCTCACACCTATAACCCTAGCCTTCTAGGAGGCTGAGGCGAGTGGATTGCTTGAGCTCATGAGTTTGAGACTAGCCTGAGCAAAGGCAAGACCCTAGCTCTACTAAAAATAGAAAAACGGAGGCAAAAGGATTGCTTGAGCCTGAGTTGGAGGTTGCTGTGAGGTATGATGCCACTGCACTCTACCCAGGGTGACAGCTTGAGACTCTGTCTCAAAAAAAATAAAGAAAGAAAGAAATTGGTAACTACACTTAAAAGAAGTAAAAACGAATAGATGAAATTCATCATCATGTTTTACTCAGCCCAATATATCAGAAATATCATTTCAAAATGTAATCAATATAAAAATTATTAATGGGGTATTTAACATTCTTTATTCACACTAATACTTAGAAACCTGCTGTATGTCACACAGCACACCTCAGTCTGGTCTAGCCACATTCAAGTGCTTCACACAAGTGTACAAGTTGGTTATGAGCAAGGAAAGTAGCTTAATTTAGGCCAGCTGTGATAGTTCATGCCTGTAATAATAGCACTCTGGGAGACTCAGGCAGAAGGATCACTTGAGCTCAGGAGTTCAAGATCAGCCTGAGCAAGAGCAAGACCTCATCTCTACTAAAAACAACAACAACAAAATAATTCATAGGACTTTGTGGGGCACTTGTACTTCTGGCTATTGGAGAGGCTGAGGCAGGAAGATTGCCTGACCCAGTAGTTTGAGGTTCCAGTAAGCTAGGCACTCCAGCCTGGGACAATAGGATGAGACATGGTCTCAAAAAAAAAAGGCTTAATTATGTGGCAATCCAGAAATTCCAGGGGTGGAAATAAGGTATCTCAAGAGTCTAGAACAGACTTTGAAATCACTTGTCCGAATACTTGATATCTGAATTTTGCCTACCATGTCCCCACCAAGGGGTCCCCCAGACTTCTGCTTGACTCACTCCAGGGATGGTGAGCTCACTGCTTCCTGAGGCTAGCCTGTCCTTAACTCAAAAAATTCCTCTTTCTATTAAGGCACATAGATTTTTCTGACAGTGTCCACCCTGGCTAGGTGGGTCCCTGGAGGTCAGGAGTGACCAGTGGACCTTTATGATGTGGGATTAGAGAGATTAAATGAGGGCAGTCTTACTAAAAGCATAATCAGGTTGGTTTATGGTGTTTTATGGGGCTTAGTAGGGGTGGATAATTAAGTGGTTTGTGGGCTAAGAAGGATTGGGGGACTTAACTAAAAAATGCCACCACTGGGTTAGGAACTGTTAGAGAACTACGGTTGGACATCTGGTTAAAATCGCCTGCTACAATGCAACAAGAGGAGAGAGAGGAGGAGGGGAGACAGAAGAGAAAAAGGGAAGCGGGGAGGGCGGGAGGGAGGAAGGATGCTAACTTCACTAACATGCAGATAGAATGATGTGGAGAGTAATTTGAACTACTGCTATAAAAGTAGGATTTTCACAAAGTAAAACACAATCGGGTTCTAATTAATAAAGGATATTGTTTCCGTTAGATCTGTATCACAAATAACATCATCCTAAACTCTTATTAGACTACATGCACTTGATCAAAAGAATCACTTCCCAGACTCCAAAATCAAAGGCACTTAAAAGGCCATGTCTTATCTCGATTTTGTTTTGACATATTCCTCACTCAAACACTCTGGAAATTAGAGACAGAAATTTTTTTTTCTTTAATTCAGTAAAAAAAAATGACGCTGACTGCCCGAGTTATGATGGATTCCGAGTAGCACTGCACATGATACATTTCGGCTCTATTTCCATTCCTTCTGTTCCTTTCCCCACCCGTCCATAGGGTGCGGAAAGGTGTTCTTTTCCACCCGCCCGCGCTCCCCAATTCTACCTTTCCAAAGCAGGGGAGGGTGCATCCTCGCCAGGATCCTGCCCGCGCCTTCCTAGTACCTCTGGCCAGCAGCCGGTGACACGGCGCGCCCTGGACATCCATTAACGTCTTATACTACATCTCTGCCCCTGCCGAAGCTTCTACCGATTGTGTATCGCTGCCCCGCACTCCCCTCACCAGCCTGCACACTGTCAACGGCACTTGGGGAAGAAAAATTTTGGAACAGAAGCTCCACCCATACCCCCTTTTGCCCCGACAAACCAGCTAAAAAAAAAACCCCACCACGGCCCGCCGATGCAGTTTTCGTCACACGATCTGGGGTACAATATTTTTACAAGAAAACAAGCGTCCAAAAAAGAAAAAAAATTCAAACTGCACGCGCCGGCCAATGGGGGAGAAGTGGGAGGTGGGCGGAGGAAGTGCTCGGCGCGCTCAGCGGGCGGGGGCGCGGGGCGGGCGCCCGGGCTGACCGCAGGGGATTCGTAAAACGCGGCGGGCGCACAGTTTGGGGCTTTTTTTTTTTTTCCTTAAAAACCAGCCCAAGCGCGAGACTCCGCCTGAAGCTGCAGCCTCTCGGATCCACCTTAAATCTTCAGTGGACTCCGCGCAGGGGTCAGTGGGCGCAGCCAATGCCAATCAAGTTTACAACCACCAGCACGGGAGGGAAAAAAAGAGAGAGGAAAAAAAATAATCTTCAAGTTCTCTCCTGCACACACACGCACGCACGTACGCACGCACACACGCACATTCACACGCACACAAAAGGAAGGAGGGGGCAGGGGACAGGCGCTCGGGAGAGGGGAAAAATGTTTGCGAAATGCGCGTTCGAGGCTCCGTGGCCGCGGCGGGAGCGCTCGGGGACGGCGCGCGGGAAGCGCGGCCCGACCCAAGCGCCATGATGGTCGCCGCGGTTCGGAGCCCATTTTCTGGAGGGGGAGCTGCAATGATGCAATCCTCCGGCCCCGCGTCCTGGCTGCGCCCTTGAGCCTGGCCTTTTCTTTAGGTTCCTTTGAGGCGCGTCGAGGCTTCGCGCCCAACGCATTGACTCCTTTTTGTGTTTCTTTCCGATTCCTGCCTGTCTTGTGTGCCCCCACGCGTGACCGGACGGGTACGCAGATGGCCGCAGAGGGACTTGAGTTTTCATGAAAACACTGCACTTTCGGTTCTGCGGGGTCGGCCTGTGGCTGACCCCACCCTACCCCAGCTCTGGGAGTTGCCCCCAGAGGTTTTCTGGCTGGCTCGTGGGCCTCCTCCTCACCCCGGCCTCGCTCGCAGGGTTTCTCCTCTTATTTTTGGCCTGGAGGGAGGGCGTAGTGGGCGTAGGGTGTGGCTCAGGTGAAAGAGATGGCAAATTAAAGAAATTCATACTCTGAAAACCAGACCCCAGATCCTAGACGAGCTTTTAAAACACCTTTTTAAATCCAAAGAGCTTAAGTGGAGCAAGTGTGTAAACTGCGATGATGAAGATGAAATGGCGAAGGCAGCGTTTCCCGGCCGCCGGGAAAGGTCGCTCCGGGAGGTGGGCGCTCGGTGGCCTGAAAGGCCGCCCGCCCCGCTGCCCCCAGTGAAGTCCGTAGTGCCCCCCCACCCCACCCCCAAATCGCGCCCGAAACCCACGTTTCCCGGTTCCTCCCTGCCTCCGTCTCGCGTGCTGGGCGGCCACGGGAGCCATGGGGGAACTTTGCAAAGCGGGGGTGAGGGCGGAGGCGATCACCGCAAGCTGCCGTGACTCCCTGCCAGAGCCGCGCGCCGCCGCGGCCCTCCGCGGCCGCCGGCGAGCCGGGCAGCCTTTCGAAATGCGCGGGGCTGCGGATCATTGGAGCCCGGGGTAGGGGTGGGAGCGGGCTGCTGCTCTGGAGGGTCCATGAATTCGGAAGGGCTCTCGCCTTCGCGCAAATGTCCCCACCGCTCGGGAGGCACTGGGACAGTCGTGTGGGGAGGAACGGGGGGCTCTTGCTTCCTTCTCAGTCCTGGGGAGAGGATGAGGGAGGAAAGTTTCTGAGAAACCGCCCAGCCCTGCTGCGCGGCAGAGGCGCGGCCGCCCTCCGCGGCCTGCGGGCGCCCGGGCGCGGGAACGGAGCGCGGCGCCGGGGCCAGTGCGGGAGCTGAGAGTTGCAGTCGAGGAGCTAGACTACACAGATGGCCTTTTAGTCCCGAGGTGCCAGCCAGCCTGGCACCCGTCTGTCCGCGCGAGTGGGCGCGGGGCTGCCGGGCTGTGAGCAGAGACGACGGCGCGGCAGCCCGGATAGCTGGGCAGCGGGTGGCGGGCGCCGGCGGCGGCGTCCCCCCTAGGGAGAGGGACGTTAGCTGCTGGCCCCGCAGACCGGGTCGAGGTGAGGACGATCCGAACCGCGGGGTAGCTTTCGGAGGCTTGACTCAGATGTGTACCGGACCGAGGACACGGTGACTTGGGGGCTGCCTTCCTGTGAACGTGCCTGGCGCGGCGAGCATCCACTTCTCTCTGACCCAGCGTTCCTAAAACGCAGTCTCTAAAAATTCACATTTAAGAGGCCTTTTAAGAAATGAAAATGGGGGTACATGAAGCAATTAAGAGGCTGTTTTTCCCTCCGTTAAAGTCACTTTCTGAAGTATACTTTTTTCTCAGAGGAACTTAAATTTTATTTATTTTCTGACCCTCCACTCCCTCCTCCCCATTTTGTTTTTCTTGCTCTCTTAGTCTCTTCCTGAAAAACCCTCCTGTATGAATGTTTTAAACAAAATCACAAAAACACCTTTAGTCTTTAATTAAAATAATACCTACTTGAAAAATGTGACCCAGCCACTACAGGACCTATTTTCCCCCTCCCCCAATCATCAAACTCAAACCTGCATAAAAAAAAAAAAAAAAATCGGGTCAAAAAATACTGAAACTATTTGTTTAGAACCTCTTTGAGGGTGTAATAATGTAAATGCAGGTCTTGGAAGGAAACAATCTAAATAAACAATTCAAATACACATTTTTACACTGCAAATTCCTGGAATAAATGATTTCCTTTTTACACCTTAACCACATTTAAGAGAATGTGGAATTACAGGAATCATTTCAGTAATCTGACTTGAAAATGACTAAAATTTTTTCATCTTATGTAAAAAATATGTATCTGTTATGGGGACCCAAACCACACATTTGGTATTTAGATTAACCAGTTTTGGGATGTGTGGATTGTAAGTAGGATATTTAGAAATTGAATAATTGGTTTATAATGATCAGGTAAATTTGAAAAATATTTACCCAGTGTTCTAGAATGCATCCACTTTCCTAAGGGCCCATGTTTGAACATTTTTAACAAAATGCGTACATTAGGTGGTCCCTACAATTGCTTGAATTCCCCACAGAATTTAGAGAAGTCATCATGTTACTTTCATTTTCAATCCTGTACATGTGTGTTCACTCTACACTTTGTTAAGTACTTTTGGTTCTGGTAACACTCACATTCTAGAAGACCTATTTTAACTAATGGTGGCTTTGACAATCTCATTTATATGAAAATGTAACTTTTTCACTTTCACCTTCTAAAAGCTTTGTTCAGAACCAAATGTAAAGTATGAACTGCGAACTACATTCAGACCCACATTAAGACATCATCTGAGTTGCGGGTCTGAAACAACCTAGCTATTTGCCACTTCACATTATATTTTGCAGTTATGACTAGGATGCCAGATCAGACACCTCAAGCTTAGTAAAGCACATTACACTGAACTCAATGAATAGCTATGGAAGTTCTTTATTGATTACTTAATGTGTAACAATAATTGGCATCTTTTTCACACATTACAAAAAATTATACTTGGCTCAGTATGCAACCTTTAAGCATAGCCATATTATTTAACAGAAGAGAGTTTGAAAAACCTATTCTACCCAATACAGCATTTACAAATGCACAAAACATGCCACTTTGGCTTGTATATTGTCTAGATTAAAAAAAAAATCTCTTTTTAACATAAATAAGTTAGTATAATTTTTCAGTGTCTTTACAGAGTTATGTACACAGGTACACTTCAAATGGTTTTGTTTCATATACATACACAGGCAACGAAGAAACACTGTTTAAAGATGTAGTATCCACTTCACTTATTCCACCAGTGTGCTTTTCTCTATATGCACCTTCCTTTAAAAAGACTACTTCCTTTGGGCAAATTAACAGAGCAAGAAGCTTTAAATTAAAAATTATTTCATTTTTTTTAATGTGAAGTTAGTTTTAAAAATAGCCAGAGGTTTAGAATTACTTCGACTGTGTCTACACAGCCCAAAGTGAAAAGAAATTTTCCCATTAAGTTTTTGATAAATGTAGGTGGTTAATTCTGAGCATTCAGAACTCCCCTCATACACCCCACATTTTTGCTCCAAATTACCTGGAATGATTCACCTAACAGCTGTATAATTAACTGATAAATTTTTAACTTTAACTGGAGGAGCACTGAGGATAGATTTTTGTTTTGTGTTAAGCCATGTGCTGCTATATAACGGAATCATCAAATCTCCCAAGTCAGAATAAGCTTCATGTAAAAATAAATAGCAACCATTTGTAGCCAGTGTTCAAATTTTGATTTTAAAAATGAATTATCAGTTCTCACTGAAAGGGACATTACATCTTTAAAGAAAACAATTTAAGCCCTTCCCCCAAATTGCTTCTCTTCATGCAAGTCAAATATCTCCTTGCTATAAACTGAAGCCAGTTCTTCCCCTGCCAATTCCTCAGCCCCACTCTACCCTCCCTTCCCCAAAGTTTATGTGCTACATAAAAGGTAAAAACTATATACACAGGTAGTACAATGAAGCAAATAAGGAAAAACCTAATTGCACAATGCTACATCCAATGCTTTTAGAGGCAGATCATTTATGAGTGCCTAAAATTTTAGTGTTATTGTTGTTTTTCAGTGCTTATACAGGATGTCCATTCCATGGAGTCAGCGATATGTATTTAAAATTTTTCATGTATATCTTCCTTGCTTCATCAAGCAGTGATGTATCTGATAAACAAGGAAACATTCTCAATTCTGCAAAAGAAAACAAGAAGGAAGAATCAGGGGAAAAGTGCTAGAGTAGCATAACTAAGACTCAAGATGTATTTTGTCACTGTGTTAGCTAGGAAATACTCGGAGCAATGGAGAGAAAAGTATGTGCTAAAAGTCTGATGGCTATAGCCATCTCCACCTAAAAACATTCTCTAACTGCATTTTTATTCTCCTCTGTGTACTTTTGCCCAGAACAATGGTTCTTAAAAGTGGACAATCTTGCTCCCCCACCCCCACCCAGGACCTTTGGCAATGTCTGGAGACATTTTTTGTTATCACAAATGTAAGAGGAAGACTGCTACTGGCATCTTGTGGGTGAGGCCAGGACTGCCAAACTCATACAATGCACGGACAGCTTCCTACAACAAAGAATTGTCCGCCCCCAAATATCAATAGTGCAAAGATTGAGAAACCCTAGTCTAAAGAATCTGGGTCAAAGATAGAAAGAAATAGGAAAATTAAGAAACTGTAACACTTAAGAGTAGCCTAATATTTTCAATTTGAAAAACGACTGGAAATACAATTTATAGAAGTCATGCCAAAAAAAAAATTCTATTAAAGTCGTTTTCCACAAGATTCTAATTTCTTATTCACTGGCTACAAAGAATTGCTATTTATTTTTACAGAACATACATATGAATGCTTTTGAATATGTCTTTGCTCCTATTTCTAGTATTCTTTGAACTGGCAAATATTACTAACAAATGCTTCTCTGCACGTTCAGAATGGGGCCAGATGGAAATCCCAGTTAAGTATGATTCACGTGGCTCATCTGGTGAACTAGGCTACAAGTCACACAAACCAACAAGAGCTGCAGGTGTTTAAGGTTGCTTCAGGAAAATTTTTCATCCAATTTTCCCACTTCATATAGTGTTGTAATATAGAGGTTCTACAGTGCCGTTTTGTATAAGCTCTGAAAAATATCAGATATTTGTGAAGAAATCATATATGACATGATTTAATAACAACAAACCTGAATCCCACCTGAACCCTTATATTCTTTTTTAACATTTTTATAAATGAGGATTTTAAAAGTTAACATGAACTTTTATTAAGATCTCTTTATATGCTAGGCTAAGAGGGTGGTTTAGGGGGGAAAAAAGGAGGTCACACGCTGTCTTCATCTATAAGCTCACAACTGGGTAATATAGATGAGTTTGATCATTATAAATAGCAAAGCCATGTAAATCTGAGGAGTGAATTATTCAAATTAGCTATTCACAGTGATCAGATTTTTAGTATATGGAAAAATCTCCACTTCTCCTGCGTGGGGTAGACCTACTCTCACCAGTCCTAGTATCTACTATCCATTTCCCCTACAAATATCCAAATCACCCTGTGACTGCCTGATTAGCATATACAAGCTGACGTGTTCCTGGATTGCTTACTGTGGCAGAGTTAATTTAACTTCTGCTTTGCAGCTTCAATGTTATCAGAAGTTCTGTAGAAAATGCAGTATTTTTGACCTTTCCGATTTTTTTTTTAATAGGAAGATTCCTTTTCTCTCCTTAAAATGTACAGAAAACAAGGAAAGTGACTGTTTATGAAATTGATAAAGAACAGGTCATACTACCTGTTCACATTCTGACCCCCTGCATAACCAAAAGTGGGCTATTCGCACCTAATTTTCCCTTCAAAAATCTACATTTCGTCACCTATTTGCCATTTTTCCGTGTCTAAAACTGTTACTGACTCAACTTGAGCCTCTGGGAAATGAATTATGATAAAGTGGGACTGAGGAGTAACGCCAGTTCTTGTTCAGATGGGGAAAGAATCCTACTGTTCCCAACATGTTTTGGTGGGACTCACAAGGACCTGACCTTCCTACAAGGAGGCCGTGGTTACAAGTACTCGCCTGAGACAGTTTCTCTAGTTATTTAGTGTTGGAGGGAAAATGTATCAGGAAGCAGAAACTTTGAAGAATTACAGTATCCCCAAAGTGATTCCCAACCTCCCCCACTGCTACTTTTCTGACCTCACAAAGTACAAACAACCAAATCTCACAAGTTCCTAGTCTAACAGCAACCTGTAAAATCACATGTCTCGGGTTCTAAAGGCCTAGGGTTCCCGCAGCCCAGTTCAGGTGTCAGCTGTGTGCTCTTAGTGATCAACCCACCGAGCTGTTTACGTCTGACGTCTTCTGAGACCCGGTTTCTTGGGCGTCTGCTCCACAGACCCGGAATTCGGGGAACTGTCTGAAACATTTTCTTCTGTTCTGTTGGCTCTTTTGTTTTGAGGAGAAGAATCTAAGGGCAAGGGGAAATTTAAAAAAGAACACACACACAAACAATCTTTATTAGAAAAAACAATGGCTGGCAGAGCTTGGCCCAATCGTCAAGGAATGAAAAAACCCACCACCTCCACCCACAATCCTGGATGACCATCCCCAGTGGCCTTTAAGGGCACAAAATGAGATTGTTTTCACACAACAGAAAGTGTATTCTCCACCCCAAGTCTCCCTCTCCCTAGCAGGAGGGAGGCTGTGGATAAACATCCCAACGCTGTCACATACCTATGGCTACACGAACGAGCACTGTGATGTTTAAGTTAGGGAAATTATCAGATCTTACAATCTCTGACTTCTGACTTAAAAATCATAAACAGCCAAGCAGTCAATCAGGCAGCACTAAAAATTTGAGACTAATAATAAAGTTCGCTCCCCAAAGCTAAATCCAAATACGATGAAAAGCAGGCTAAGGTTAATAACCTCGAGCAAGCGCAGCCGAGCCACAGACAGACAGACAGACAAACAGACATTTCACGGTACTGAGGGTCATTACCGTCTGTGGCAGGTCGCTTCCTTATTCCGGCGCACTGCTCCGCTAACCCCGTCTGGCTGTCTGATGGGTCAGTCTTTTGGTCTACCAAGAGCGTGTCCTCGGAGTTTGACTGAGACCCAATTAAAGGCACCGCCTGGCGGCTCCCGCAGACATCCTGGCTTTCCTGTGTCGGCACCTTACAGGCGCCTTTGGGGGGCCGCGGGGGTCTGTAGTAAAACTCGGGCAAGTTGCTCTTCTCCACCTCTTGCCACTCATATTTGCCCTCCAGGGGCTTGTGATTCTGAAAATCAAAATTCCACTTGCGCTGGCTTGCCTCTTCCATGTCTCTGCAGTGTTTCTCCAAGTCCCGGGTCAACTCTTCATGATTCACGGGGCCGAAGAGGTTTCTGCAGGCCGAGGGCTTGGGGTGCTCCGCCTGTCTGGCGTCCATCCGCTCCAGGCTCGGGCTCCCGTTAGACACTCGCACGTTTGACATCTTCCTCCCGGGTCCAGACGACCGCCTCTGTCGTGCTCTCAAAAAACAAAACCGAACAAAACAAAAAGCCCCGACGCAGCCTGAATCCCTCTTATAAGCGCTGGGGCTGCCCTCAGAGCCAAGAGCAACAAACACGGACGAGTAACCGCCCGAGCTTCAGGAGCGCGCAGGGTCCGGGGGAGGGCTGCGGGGAAGCCCCGGCCAGGCAGCCGAAAGACTCCGCCGATCAAGTGTACGGGCGAGCGGGAGGGCGGGGAGGGGAGGGGAGGAGGTAAGAGGTGGGGGTGGCAAAGCCAGTCCAAGTCCAGGCGGGTGCAAGCCCGCGGGTCCCGCGAACCCAGCCGCTCTCCAAACCTTTCCGGCGTCGGAGTCGCAGAGCCGTGAGAAAGTGGGGAGAGGGGAGGGGGAGAAAAACACCCCGAAAAGACGAGCCCCCTTTTTTTAGTGGCCCAATATGGCGGTGGCAAGGAGGCTGACGAAGAAGAAAATGATTGACACGGCAAGTCTATTTAAACAGAGGAGGAGATCCATTGGTTGCGGCGCCGGGAGCCGCCCCACCGAGGCTGGCGAGCGCGGCCTTAAGGTGGCCCCGGCGCGGTTCCGACGCCTCTCCGCGTTCCCGAGCGCGCCGCCTCCAGAGCGCCGCCAGGAGATTGGCTGGTCGCGTGACTGCTGGAGGTGTACTGCTGCCAACAAACCTGCTCTGGCTGGCCTCGGAGACATTAAAAAGAAGGCAAACAAACTAGCCAAACGGCCGGGAAGCCGGGGCGGGGCCTGGGGCTCTGGGCCCGGCGCAGCGCTGGCTGGCGCGCGTGGACTCCGAAGCCCCGAGCTCCCGCTCCTGCCGGTGAAGTCGAGGCCCTGGACCAGATGAGCTCGGAGGTCGGTCAGAGGCTCGAGGACAGCTTGTCTTCCCCGCACTCGCCTAGCCTGGGGTTCGGGGGCCGACCGTGGGAGCTGTACCTCCAGGTCGGCTCTCCCTTAGGGCCCCCAACTTCGCCCGCTGCAGGGGAGGCCAGGAAACTCCCCCCCCCACCCCCGCCTGAGTCCCTAAACTGGGACTGAGGTTTGTTCAGCCTCACCCTGGAGTCTCTTTCATCCCAGGGGGAGCTTAGAGAAGATGCCTGGGAGAAAGTCTTTCAAACTCGCCAGGAGCAGACGCAGCATTTATAAAGTAGTCTGACCCCATGCTCTCCCTCGGTTAAAACAAGGAGATCAAAGTCAAAAATTCGCCTAGTTTCTTCAGTCCCCTTAATAAATTCTGTAGCCCTCCGGGACACACAGTTTTGTGAAGCGAGGTTACACCCCTCTGCTCAGGCCCGGGCTTCCCAAGCACAGTTAAGGCCGTTGGCATTGGCTGCGTGTGGGAACTCGACTCTTCTACTTCTCAGTTCTTCCCCAGGTTATAGCAGTTTCCTCCACCTGAGTCCAGCCGCCAAGTACAACAGCTATTTCCTTCCTCCACCTTTCTCCCACCACCCCACTGCTCCAACCCTCCCAGAACAATATTCAGATGCAAGTGAATGCTTTCAGAGGGCTGCAATGCTGTTGAAGGGGAGAAACATTCCCCTCAGGATCAAAGTCCAGATTATGAAGTGATTTTTAAGTGATTTTAAACCACCACAACTATGTCCTAACGTCTGATGTTATTACTTGGGCATTTGTCTGCTCTCCTTTGCAACTTGGAATTTATGTTTCAGGAGGGGCTTGAGCACGGTGTGGAAGGCAAAACAGATGAGCAGGACTGTTGTATCTGAGACAAAGCTCGGTGAGCCTTTAACTGTCCCGCCCCCAACCCCAGTCCCAATACAGATCATCTTGCTTTGGGCCAAAGTTAATACATTGTATTGGAAACTAACGTCATGATAATCCACTGTTAACACAGCAGCAGTATTCTGATGTGTTTATGCTACAGATGGAACTGATTTTAATGAGTTTTCATTGCCACATCTTGTTTGCCCACTCTGTGCCTACCTTGTCTCAAACACTCCCAAGTGTTAACAGCTGGGAGGGACCTTCGGGACCCAGTGGTTCACCTCTCTCTCTTTACTACTGAGGAAAGTGAGATTCAGAGCTAAGTTTCCTGTTCAGGTACATGCATCCAGCTAGTAGCTGAGCTGGGATTGATTAGATGCAGGTCTCCTGACTCTCAGGCTGGTTCATTTTCTGTTCCTTTCAGTCCTGATGGTCCCAAGTGGCTCAGGTCTTTTTGTTGTGTTTAGTTTTGTTTTGTTGTCTGGATTTGATTGTCCTGTAGTCTGCAGGTCCTCATCTCTCACAAGTGAATCAAAATGGCTTCTTCACAGGCTCTGGGCTGCCTGCAGATGTTTTCTTAATGTGGTCTGTGGTCACTAATATTTAAATACAGCTGTCACTGGCCTTTGGTATCACCATCTATTAGTTCAACAAAAAATACATATTCTAGCTCGGTGCCTGTGGCTCAAGCGGCTAAGGCTCCAGCCACATACACCTAAGGTGGCGGGTTCGAATCCAGCCCAGCCTGCCAAACAACAATGACAGCTGCAACCAAAACATAGCCGGGCATTGTGGCAGGCACCTGTGGTCCCAGCTACTTGGGAGGCGGAGGCAGGAGACTCGCTCAAGCCCAGGAGTTGGAGGTTGCTGTGAGCTGTGCTGCCACAGCACTCTACCCAGGGGGACAGCTTGAGGCTCTGTCTCAAAAAAAAAAAAAAAGCATATTCTAAAAGGACAGGGTCATACCCAGACTGTAGTGAAGGAAGCAGTGAGTGCCCAGAACTGGTTCCAAAGTCAGGAACTTGTGGAAAAGAGTTCACCTGGAACCAAAGCCGGAGCGGGGAGAGTGTGTGTGTGTGAGGTGTCCCATCTTTCTTTATTATTTTCTCTACATTTAGTGCCCTACTGAATTTATTGGATTGGAGGACTGAGGGAGAAGGGTCAGGAAAGCTAGAGTAGGCCTCACTGCCATAATTTACACCCTACCTCTGAAATTAGATAATTATCCCAATTTTAAAATAACCGCTAGACTACTCAGCAATTCTATATATGCATCTATTCATATGCATAAACACACAAACTACCACATATATGTAAATGGAGAAATTCTAGAGTGTATCACCTTACCACAGAAGTTTAATTTTATTCATAGAATCAGTATCTTATAGGAAAGTAGAAAATTATAAGGCTTCCATTCCCTACACATGCTGAATCTTTCAACTAACATGCTTGAGCACCATTTTGCTGCTTTGTTAATCTTGAAGAGTGAATGAGTCACAGTCACGCCACCTTAAGAAGTCTGGCCGTCAGCAGAAAGGTTGTGCTGACATCAACCTCACAATGATCTAATGTTTTGTTTACAGTCAAGGCACCGGAGATCTGTACAGCAAATAATGAGAAGGCAGGCATCTGCTGTAGTAGCGACCAAGCGTGAAAAAAATGCTAGAGTCCCCGGAGGAAGAGGGAACGTGCGGAGGAGAGCGCCATCCTACTGTAGAAAGTAGGCATCTGCAAGAAAAGTAAGCCAAGAAGAGAAGTTTCAGATAAATAGTGTAAAGGCGGAGGCTGGGTAGAAGACGGGAAGTTCCACGCTGCACTGCTCTGATATGGACTCTGCTTCCCCTAGACCCCTTGTCCTGTGTGATGTTTTTGCTGTCATTTTTACTCCTGGTGATTTCCTACTTACAGCTGAGAAGTGTCACATACACTACAGCAGATTTCTTTCACAAAGCTGAAGAGAGAGACAATAACCAAAATAGTGTAAAAGAAAACACCTGTGTGGTAGACAAGTATTCAGATGGGCTGGTTAGGAAAGCAGCCAGGGTCAGCCCTGCTCCAGATGCAGCCCCGTTGGGGAAATTACCAGCTGGGAATGTTTCTGGGAAGATGTGTGTCTTCTTGTCCAGCTGCCCCTCCCATCACAAGCATACAATTTTAATCCCAGTGAAGCAGCTTCTGCTCAACTTCACCATTCCTCTAAACCAGTGGTTCTCAACCTGTGGATCAAGGCCCTTTGGTAACAATGAAAATACATCCTGCATATCAGATATTTACATTATGATTCATAACGGTAGCAAAATTACAGTTATGAAGTAGCAATGAAAGTAATTTTATGGTCAGGGGTCACCACAACATGAGCAACTATATTAAAGGGCTGTGGCATTAGGAAGGTTAGAACCACTGCTCTAAACCATCATATTCCTAGGGCTTGGGAATTTCACATTCATGTTCCTGACACTTAATTCAATTTAACAAATATTTTCTGAGTTCCTTCTATTAATTTGCTTACTCTTTTTTTCTTTCAACAAATATTCATGGAGTGCTTCTTACATGCCAGGCTCTAAGAATACAGAAAGAAACAGATTTAAAGTAGAGGGAAGAATATATTCCATTAGGGGTAGGGGAGACAGAAAATAAACACAATAAATGAGTAACATATACACTATAGAGAAACAAGCAAGGGAAAGAGAGTGTTTCAAGGATCACAATGTGAATAGAGTGGTCAAGGAAGGTCTCACTGAGACCTTCAGAAAGCAGCCCTGAAGACAGGAACAAGCAGCCAGCCACGCAGACATACCAGGAGTGTCCCTGCCAAGGGGAGAATGAATGCGGAGGCTTTAGGGGGGATCTTGCCTACTGTGTTCAAGGAACAACAAGGAGCCCCACAGAGTAGAAAGGGAAGAGCAAGGAGAGAGAGGTAATGAGAAATGGTGTAGGATTCTGTGGGCTTCTGCAGGGCTTTTGTCACTGACAGGAGATAGGAGAAGCCCCTGGGATGCTGTGATCTTACTGTGCATAAGGTATTATCCAAGGCATTATTCTCAGTAGCATGAGTGAAGAGATGACCAAGTCACAATCCTTGCCTATGGGGAGTATGGCCATGTGCATAAAAACTAGAGATAGAAAGCAATATATGGCACACCATGATGCTATGAAGAACAACAGAGGAAGGCTACATGGAAGAGGTAATATATGAGTCAGATATGGGAAAATAAGGGCAAGGTCAAGACAATTCTAAGGATGTATTATGAATAGGGGTAATGGAGGAGGTGGGGTCAGCCATTGTTAGGGGGTGGATGGCATACTAAAAACATCTGTGTTAATAAGCAGTGGGCCTAGCACTCTAGGAGGGCAAAGTAGGAGGACTGTTTGAGCTCACAAGACAAGCCTGAGCAAGAGTGAGACCTCATCTCTACTAAAAAAAATAGAAAAATTAGCCAGGCCTGTTGCAGTGGCTCACGCCTATGATCCTAGCACTCTGGGAAGCCAAGGCACATAGATAGCCAGAGCTCACAGGTTCAAGACCAGCCTGAGCTAAAGCAAGAGCCCCTGTCTCTAAAAATAGCCAGGCATTGTGGTGGGCACCTGTAGTCCCAGCTACTCAGGAGGTTGAGGGAAGAGATTCACTGTGCCCAAGTGTTAGAGGTTGGTGTGAGCTATGACGCCACAGCACTCTACCAAGGGCGACAAAGTGTGACTCTATCTCAAAAAAAAAAAAAAAAAGAAGGGGTAGCGCCTGTGGCTCAGAGGAGTAGGGTGCTGGCCCCATATACAGGAGGTAGTGGGTTCAAACCTGGCCCTGGCCAAAAACTGCAAAAGAAAAAAGATGAAAAGAAAAATCAGCCAGGCATAATGTGGGCACCTGTAATGCCAACTGCTCAGGAGGCTAAGGCAGGAGGATTGCTTGTACTCAGAAGTTTGAGGTTGCTGCAAGCTAAGGGGGAACTTGTCATGGCATTCTAGACTAGAACAATAGTGGAACTCTGTCTCAAAAAAAAAAAGCAGTGGGAACCCGTGAAAGAGGATGACAAAACATGATCAGTGTCCAAACTTGGGGGCCTGTGTTAGAGTCCTGGGGCTTGGATTTGTGAGACAAGGTACATACCAAAGGTGGGACTGGGGGTGATAGTGTCTAGGTGAGCTAAATGAAAAGGTCGGTAGACAGTCCCAATGTTCTATTAATCCAAAGAGACCTGGGATATAAACAGAGTAAAGGTGAGGCAAGAGGGCCAGGAGCCCAGCTGGTATGTATACAGAGTAGGAGGTGGTCTAGCATGATCTGAGCTGCAGGGTTTTTTTGTGGTTTTTTTTTAAGAGACAAATTCTCACTTCTTGGCCCTCAGTAGAGTACGTGGTGTCACAGCTCACAGCAACCTCCAACTCCTGGGCTTAGGCAAATCTCTTGCCTCAGCCTCCCGAGTAGCTGGGACTATGGTGCCCTCCACAACACCCAGCATTTTTTGTTGCAGTTTGGCTGAGTTTGAACCTGCCACCCTCAGAATATGGGGCTGCCCGTTTTGTTTTTGAGACAGTCTTGCTCTGTCACCCAGGCTGGAGTGCTTAGAATCAAGTTTCTCTACCGCCTCAAACTCCTGGGCTCAAGTGATTGTCCTGGCTCAGCCTCTCAAGCAGCTAGGACTACAAGTGCACACCACCACACCCAGCTAATTTTTCTTTTCTATTTTTTGAGACAGAGTTTTACTCTGTTGCCTAGGCTAGAGTGCTGTGGCACCAGCCTAGCTTGCAGCAACCTCAAACTTTTGGGCTCAAGTGATGCTCTTGCTTCAGCCTCCCAAGTAACTGGGACTACAGGCATGAGCCACCACACCCAGCTAATTTTTCTATTTTTAGTTGAGACAGGGTTTTTTTTTGTTGTTGTTGTTTTTCTTTTGAGACAGAGCCTCAAGCTGTCCCCCTGGGTAGAGTGCCGTGGCATCACAGCTTACAGCAACCTCCAACTCCTGGGCTCAACGAGTCTCCTGCCTCCACCTCCCAAGTAGCTGGGACCACAGGCACCCGCCACAATGCCTGGCTATTTTTTGGTTGCAGCCATCATTGTTGTTTGGCAGTCCTGGGCTGGATTCGAACATGCCACCTTGGATGTATGTGGCTAGCGCCTTAGCCACTTGAGCCAGAGGTGCCGAGCCTGAGACAGGGTCTTGATTAGCTCAGGCTCGTCTCAAACTTCTGAGCTCAACCCATCCTCCCATCTTAGCCAGAGTTTTAGGATTAAAGGCATGAACCACCAGCCCCACCAAATTTTTCTTTATTTTTGTAGGGACAGGGTCTCTCTATGATGTCCAGGCTGGTCTCAAATTCCTGGCTGCAAGCCATCCTCTGGCCTTGGCCAAAGTGGTAGGATTACAGGTGTGAGCCACTGCCCCTGGCAATGTGCTTCCAGCCTTGACCATGAGTGGGGAGGTAACTGCCTAACACAAACAGATCTTTGTGTTAGGAAGTGGCACCTGACAGCAGAGTAAAGGACTGGTGTGATAAGCTTGGAGACTGACACAGGGAGGTAATACTGGAGGCTACCACAGTTACTTAGGTAACAGATACAATGGCCTTATGTAGTGCTCAGGAGGAGGTAATGGAAAGCAAGGGACAAATGCAGGATTTCTTAGGTACTTGGAACAGGTAAGAGGATTAGGAGAGAGAGAAAAAAGGAAGATGAATTTTGGGAATATGGAAGATGATATTTGAGAGAATAAACTATTCTCTCATTAACTAAGACAGGTAACAGAGAAGGAGAATGTAGCAGAGACTGCTTGCAATCCATCAAAATCCATTCTTGCCTTCTTCTTTAGTATCAGAATGGTAACTGGCCGTACGGCTCGCTGTCCAGCTGTATCAAATTCTCCAGCCTCATTTGCATTAGGTGTGGACTTGTAATGGAGTACTTTCTAATATAATGTAAGCAAAACTGATGTGTGTCTAAAAATCTGCCATATGACTTCTTGATTCTGCCGTTTTTTTCCCCTGTCCCATGGGCTAGAAAGGTGAATACTAGTGCAAACTTAGAAGCCACATGATGAAGACAGAGCTACCATCAGCCTGGATGATGACTTAAGAGAAAAAATAAATTTTTATTTTCTTGAACTATTACATTTTTGTCCATTTGTTATAGCATTTTATGGTCACTCCTAAATAATCCAGAGGGAAAAAATTGGGAGATAAGGAAGAAGGAAGATTAAGAATTTGATTTATGGTTTGGCACCAGTAGCACACTGGTTACAGTGCCAGCCACACACACCAAGGCTGGCAGGTTCGAACCCGGCCCAGGCCAGCTAAACAACAATGACAACTACAACAAAAAAAATAGCCAGGCATTGTGGTGGGCACCTGTAGTCCCAGCTACTTGGGAGGCTGAGGCAAGAGAATCGCTTAAGCCCAAAAGTTGGAGGTTGCTGTGAGCTGTGACGCCACAGCACTCTACAGAGCATGACATAGTGAGACGCTGTCTCAAAAAAAAAAAAAGAGAGAGCAATAGAAACAATAGTGAACACATGAATTTGACACAGAATGTGAAGGGATGTGATAGTTGGTAGGATTCTTTGAGGTTCATCCATATTTATAAATGTTAATCATATGACCAGGTCAGACCCTGAGTTAATTAAAGATGACAAGGGGTTGGGCACAGTGGCTCACTCTGAGAGGCCTAGGCATTTGGAAGGTTGAACTCAGAAGTTTGAGACCAGCCTGAGCAAGAGGGAGACCTGTCTCTATTAAAAATAGAAAAACTATCCAGGTGTAATTGCATACACCTAGTAGTCCCAGCTACTCTGTAGGCTGAGGCAAGAGGATTGCTCAAGCCCAAGAGTTTGATATTGCTGTGAGCTACAATGATGCCAATGATGTGAGACTCTGTCTCAAGAAAAACAAAAAAAGATTACAAGGGCATGGGAATAAGGATGCATGTGGTATTCTGTATTTTTCCACATCACAATTGAATTGTACAACCCTTCATAGTTTCTTTGTGGTCCCATACTCCCTTCTCAGAATCTGCTCCTTAGCTTTTGCTGAGGGATAGCAGATTATAGGACTGTGTCCATTCCCTTCCTGAAGTTGATCAGACAGAAATTTGGCTAACCAAATTCGTTCTCCTTGAAATTTGGAATTAAGTTTCAGAAACTTCAATAGTAAGTTGTAAATTAGAGACTAATAAGGTAATGTAGACTTGGGATTCAAAGTGCCCCTTTAAGGACACTATCTTCAGCCTTTGTGTGATGGAGATGTAGATAAAGTCTGTCTACAGAGTAAGAAAGAAAAGGATGTGCAAAGCGGGGCAGAGATGAGAGACTGTGTGGTTTTAGGAAGACAACCCTCAGCAACCACAGACTCCTCAGCTTTGGCATCCTGGATAGTTTTTCTATTTTTAGTAGAGACAGGTCTCACCCTTGCCCAGGCTGGTCTCAAGGCTGCAGCTCATGAGGTCCCACTCCTTGCACATAATTTCTATAGGACAGCCCTGTGTTTACAAAGCACTTTTCCTTCTCTTTCTCCAAGTCAATTTGTTAGTTTTCTGTTAGTTGAACACAAGACATCACTGATTAACACGATACTTTACACATTTGAAATCTGAAAACAGCTTTCCTGGCATCATGACGTTTGATGCTCCTAAGATCACAGTCACACTATTTTTTTTTTTTTTTTTTTTTGAGACAGAGCCTCAAGCTATCCCCCTGGGTAGAGTACAGTGGCGTCACAGCTCACAGCAACCTCCAACTCCTGGGCTTAAGCGAGTCTTTTGCCTCCACCTCCAAAGTAGCTGGGACCACAGGTGCCCGCCACAATGCATGGCTGTTTTTTGGTTGCAGCCATCATTGTTGTTTGGTGGGCCAGTCTGGATTGGAACCCGCCACCTTCGCTACTTGAGCCACAGGCGCTGAGTCCACAGTCATACTATTATACTATTTTTTTGTTCATTTGTTTGTCTGTTAAAAGACTGCCTCTTGCTCTTTTGCCCAGGCTGAAGTGCACTGGTGCAATCATAGCTCAATGCATCCTCAAACTCCTGGCCTCAAGTGATCCTCCCTTTTCAGCCTTCCAGTGAGGACTACAAGTACATGCCACTGTGCTCACTAATTTTTCTTTAATAGAGATGGAGTCTCACTGTTTTGCCCAGGTTGGCCTTGAAGTCCTGGGCTCAAGTAATCTTCCCACCTCAGCCTCCCAAAGTGGTGGGACTACAGGCTTGAGCCACCGCGCCCTATTATCCTCTTTCACAGATGAATCCCTGAGACACAGAACTAAGTGTTCAAAAGTCACAAAAGAGAGTAGAAAAGGCACGAAGACTAGTGTGTCCATTCTTCAGAAGTCAAATCCAGCATCCACTGTATCCAGCCCTCCTTTCAAGGTTGCAAACTTGATGGGTTTGCAAACTGTATCACTGAGGCTTCATTGGTCTAAATTACTTACAATGCACTATTTACAAAAAGAACATTCTGGGGAAAATAGATTCAAATCCCTGGAAAGAGAAAAATGGCATCTTTGAAAAAAAATAGATCCTGGTAGGGTCAGAATTTAAAGAAAAAGCTGCATCAGGTCTTTTTATTTTTATTTGTTATTTTTATTTTTATTATTATTTTTTTTGAGACAGAGCCTCAAGCTGTCCCCCTGGGTAGAGTGCTGTGGCATCACAGCTCACAGCAACCTCCAACTCCTGGGCTCAAGCGAGTCTCCAGCCTCAGCCTCCCAAGTAGCTGGGACCATAGGCGCCCAACACAACGTCAGGCTATTTTTTGGTTGCAGCCACCATTGTTGTTTGGCGGGTCCAGGCTGGATTCGAACCCCCCACCTTAGGTGTATGTGGCTGGCGCTTTAGCCACTTGAGCCACAGGCGCCGAGCCTGTTATTTTTATTATTATTATTTTTTTTTTTGGAGACAGAGTCCCACTTTGTCACCCTTGGTAGAGTCCCTGGTGTCACAGCTCACAGCAACCTCCAACTCTTGGGCTTAAGCGATTCTCTTGCCTCAGCCTCCTGAGTAGCTGGGACTACAGGCACCCACCACAATGCCTGGCTATTTTTTGTTGCAATTCTTATTGCTGTTAGCTGGCTGCAACCAGGTTTGAACCCACCACCCTTGGTATATGGGGCCGGCACCCTACCCACTGAGCCACAGGCACCACCCCATTAGGTATTTTTACTTAGAAAAAAATTTCATTTTCAAGTGAACAAATGCAAGTTTACCAGCATTTCCAATCTCAAAGGAATAAGGAAAAAATTGTAAAACCCACATTCATGATCATATACATGATTTAATTTCCAGCACTGAACATAAGTAGACAACTGCAACTAAAATATGTAATTTAGAACAATAAACTTAATTGCCACCAGTTCACCATTTCTACCTGCATTCTATTCTTTACATAGAGAAGATATGTAGGATAAAATTTCCTCTAATTCTGATTTCAGCCTTCGGTTTATACAAATTTACAACTTAAAGACCTGGAAACTGCCATCTTCCTGTTCCCAACCAGCTCTCTAAACAAGTGTCCACATATGTGTTCATTTTTCTTTTTTGCAGTTTTTGGCCCAGGCTGGGTTTGAACTCACCACCTCCGGCATATGGGGCCAGCGCCCTACTCCTTTGAGCCACAGGTGCCGCCCAGTATGTGTTTATTTTTCATTCATTAATTTTTTAATGAGCCTTTAGCAGATGCCAGACTCTCTGAGGACACACCAGAGAAGAAAGATAGCCAAAGTCCCTGCTGTCATGGAATGGAATTTACCCTCATGTGGAAGGCAAACAATACACAAATAAGTATAATACGTCTTATTGTAATAAGTACTAAAAAGACAAACTAGTTAAAGGTATAGAGAGTAATGAAAGATGATGCTATATTAACAGGGAAGGACTTTTCAATGAAGTGAACTGAACAAAATGAGGGCATAGACCATGTAATTTTCTGTGTTCTAGGCAGAGGAAATACCAAATCCAAAAGCTCTGAGATAGGAAAGGGTCTGGCATGGTTGAGGGATAATAAAGGAACATAGTGATTGAGGACTAGGAGGTAGGAGGTGGAATCAGAGAGGAAGTAGGGGCCTAGATCATATAAATTTAATAAGTCCTGATGAAGGCTGGATTTGGTTCAAATCAAGGTAAGTCATCTTTGAGCAGAGATTTTGATCTAACTTTGGCTAATTTTGATCAATTTAACTGCTGAGGGAAGTACTTCAAAGAGGCAAAGAGGGAGATCCATTAGGAGACTATTATGATAATCTAGATAAGAGGTAGGGCCTTAGACTAGGGTGGTACCTTATCCGTGAAAAGAAGAGTAGAGCTGACAAATGTGTTTTTGAAGATACAGTCAGTGGGATTTACTGACAGTTTGTAAATCATCAGTGTGAGAGAGAAAGAGGAATCTATCCTGACTCCAAGCAACTGAAGAAAGGTGTGGCCATTTGCTCAGATGGGGTTGACGGAGGAATGAACAAATTTTACTTGGAACATCTTAAGTTTGAGATGTCTGTGGACATCCAAATGAAGATGTTGCATAAGCAGCTGGGTATATGAGTCTGGAAGTCTGGAGAGAGTCTGTGCTGGAGATACAAATTTGGAAATGTTCAGCATTTAAATGATATTAAAGCTATAGAGGGCCGGGCATGATATTAAAGCTATAGAGGGCGGGGCTCAGTGGCTCATGCCTATAATCCTAGCACTTTGGGAGGCCAAGGTAGGTGGATCTCCTGAGCTCAGGAGTTCAAGACCAGCCTGAGCAAGAGTGAGATCCTATCTCTAAAAATACCCAGCTGTTGTGGCTGGCACCTGTAGTCCTAGCTATGTGGGAGTCTGAGGCAAGAGCTTGGGCCCAAGAGTTTGAGGTTGCTGTGAGCTGGGACGCCACAGCATTCTACTGATGGCCACATAGTGATACCGGATTCAGATTCTTGGTCTCCGTGATTCAAAGAATGAATCCATGGACCACAGGATCAGTAGTAAGGCAGGATTTATTCAAAGACACAAAAATTACAACTACAAAACCAAATCTCCTTGCAGAGAGAACCCAGGAGGGGAACAAGCTCTCCTGCTCCCTCTTTGAGGTCTGTCTGCAGGCTCTCTGCTCTCTCCAGGGGCTTATATAGTGGCAGAGGGGTTGTTTTGCCCCAATTCAATGTTGACTCTTAGAACTTGGGTCCTTGTCAATTACAGACAGCTGTCCAATGACGTCTCAGGCCTTGGAAACTGACATGAAATTGACCAGTCAGTTCCCGTGGAGCAGACAGCAAGATGCCAGTGTCTTCCTGCAGGATATCAAGCTGGTTCCTCCATCCACAGCAACAGCAACACTTCCAGGGCTAAGGTGGCAGGTTGTGGTGCCACCTTGTCCTGCATCAATAGCAAGACTGTCTCCAAAAAAAAAAAAAGCTATGGGACTAGATATAAGTTCATCAAGGGAATGGGCTGAGGCAGAGAAGAGCCTTAAGCAGTAAGCTTTAGGGCTCTACAACTTTCACAAATCAAGCAGAGAAGACTCTAACAAAAGACTTTAACAAAGGAGACTGAGAAGGAAACCAAAGAAAAGTGACCTACGGACCAAATAAAGTGTTTCAAGAAGGAGTGCATGATCAAATGTTCTGCATGTTACTGATAGGTCAAGTAAGATGAGGACCTATTTGTATTGTATTTGGCCATCAAGGTTGCTAGTGACTTCAGAAGAGTAGTTTGGTAAGGTAGAAGATGTGAAAACTTGATCAGGGTGGGACTGAAAAAGAGAAAGTCATGTACGCATGCTGTATATCCACATGAAATCTGCACACACGTTCCTAGTCTATGCAGAGTGTATCTGGGTTCTGATTAGGAAACCAGTCCGGGAGCAGGCCAGGCTGGACCAGGGTGAGGTCTGGCTGGTGGGGGAGCAAGTACATTAAAAGGTGCTGCATGTTAACTGTCCCTCCATGTCTCACTGTCTGTTTTTACATGGCTTCCTTCAATAGCTTAACTTTCATAAAAAATTGTCACGTCAACAAATGACCTTAAAACTCTTTGAAAGTGGCTCGGCGCCTATAGCTCAAGCGGCTAAGGCGCCAGCCACATACACCTAAGGTGGCGGGTTCGAATCCCCAGCCCGGACCCGCCAAACAACAATGACGGCTGTAACCTCAAAAAAATAGCCGGGCGTTGTGGCAGGCGCC
>CAUYTI010052455.1:0-18240 GCA_963575145.1 Galago senegalensis | reverse complement strand
TCTCTTTTTGAGTTAAGAACAGCATCTTCAAGGACTCTGATAGTATTAAGAATTTGAGTACCCTTGGGAGACTGCTAGCTCAACTTGGTAATTCTTCAGGAGAGCCACCTTATAGGGCAGATGAGGCAGAGAGGGTGCAGGAGTGGGAAAAATTCTGTAAGCAGGTTTTTTTTTTTTTAGAGCCAGAGTCTCACTTTGTCATCCTCAGTAGAGTGCTGTGGCGTCACAGCTCGCAGCAACCTCCAGCTCTTGGACTTAGGTGATTCTCTTGCCTCAGCCTCCCTAGCAGCTGGGACTACAGGCGCCCACTACAACGCCCAGCTATTTTTTGTTGCAGTTTGGCTGGGGCCAGGTTTGGACCCACCACTCTTGGTATATGGGGCTGGCACCCTACTTCCTGGAGCCACAGGCACCATCCCTTTTTTTTTTTTTTTTTTGAGACAAAGTCTCACTATGTTGCCCATAGCAACCTCCAACTCTTGGGCTTACACAATCCTCTTATCTCAGCCTCCCAAGTAGCTGGGACTATAGGCACCCACCACAATGCCCAGCTGTTTTTTGGTTGTAGTTGTCATTATTGTTTGGCAGACCCGGGCTGGGTTCGAACCTGCCAGCCCCAGTATGTATGTGGCTGGCGCCCTAGCCTCAGAGCTATGGGCACCGAGCCTATAAGCAGGTTTTAATCCCACAACAGTTTTTCTGCTCATTCTGCAGCCAGGGAAACAGAGGTCAGAGGTCAGACACTTGCCAGTGGTCACACAGCTAGCCAGTGGTCAAACCAGTATCTGTGCCTGGCTGTGTCCAGGAGAGCCCCTCTCCACAACACGCCACACAGGCCTTACTCAGGAAGTAGGGGGCTGGTCCCCAGTTGCTCCATGAAGGCAAGGAACGCCTCCTTCTCCTCAGCATCAACCTCCTCCAGTGCTGGAAAGCTGGTGATAGCAGATACCCGCTTAGAGGGCAATGGTCTCCTTCTGCGGAGCCTCTGGGAACTCTGGCTGGAGCCAAAGATGTTTTCTGTGAGATGGAAGAGAACAGAGTGGGGTGGGCCCAAGCCCCCGGCCTCCCACCCTTGGGGAAGTAGTTAGGTCTGTGCTAGTCAGTTATCCTGGGCCACCTTCATACATTCCTCATTATCTGCCTCAGGAGGCTACTCAAGGTAGACATTGTGCCCATTTCACAGAGGTGCATCTGAGGCGCAGAGATGCCAAAAGACTTGCTGGAAGTCACACAGCAATTGCATTAGTGGTCAACAGACTGTTCATGCACTTGAGGGATATTTATTGAGCATCTATTATGGGCTGGTGACAAAATTAGCCCAAATCCCTGTCCTTATAAAGCAAAGAGTCTAGCAAGAGTTGAAAAGGATCTTTCTTTCTCCTTTTTTGTTCCTTCCTTTCCCCTCCCTCCTTCCCTCCCTTCTTCTTTCTTTCAAGCAAATTTGCTAAGTGAATTAAGGGAATAAACAGTAATTTCCATTGAGAGACTGAGAGGATCCACTTTAGATGGAGTGGTTAGGAGTGTCCCAAGGAGGTGACACTGAAACTGAGATGTGAATAATAAGAAGGAATGTGGATTTCCAGAGAGTGCATACTAACCAGCTAGAGAGAATGACACACACAAAAACCCCGAGGTAGGAGCCAGGTTGGTAAGACTGGAGGGGTGGGCGGCACTGAGTGAGCCTAGGAGGTTTGCAGGGTCTGGGTGGTGCAAGCTCTGCAGGCCCTAGGAAGGGGGTTAGAGTTTGCACTACAGGCCCTGAGAAGTCCCTGGCATGGGGGGCATTATTGGAGTCAGGTGTGAAGACAGCCCTCTCGGACGGCATGGGCAGCAATGTTCCCCCTGTGCCTCACCTGCCTCCCTGATTCCTCCTGCCCACTCTCAGCTTCTTAATCACCAGAATGGGAGCAACCGCTTCCAGGGGGGCCCTACCTGTAAATACAGATTCCTGGCTTCCCTCTTTGCCATCCTCCAAACTTTTGGGCTGGCTGGAGAACTCTGGATGGCTTTGTGGACATTGAAAGCTGAGCTGTGTCTTGCAGGAGCTCTGCAAGGACACTGCACTTTCCTTTCCCAGGGCCAGAGTTTCTTCCTTCATTGAAAGTATCATTGGGAGTATTGTGACCCACCAGCTCGGGCTCTCTAAGGCCTGTCAACCCATATTGAGAGGCAGGGGCTGGAATGGCCCTGCCCAGTGGGCCACTGACATTCCCACTCAGTGCCTGGGGCTATCACCCTCTGCTGCTCTCTGGGGCCTAGAATCCCTCAACCAAAGCCAGAATACGTATGACCTTCCTCAGATGGAAACAAGACCTGTGGCTTTGAGAATGGGAGATGTTCAACCTCTCACTTAAGAGAAGACTTTTGTTGGGAGAAGACAAGGGAGGGTCAGAAAGCAAGCCTGGAGGCCTCTCTGGAGGAGGGGACACTCAGGGAAGTTCCCTGAACTGCTCTCAGGCATGCTGTGAAGGTCCCCTGGCAGGGAAAGAGGTCATCTTTCCTGACAACCCCGCCTGGCCTGTGCAGGACACACCACAAGAGTGCCTGGTTGTGCAGGAAGTCCCCAGAGGCCCTCTAGGACAGACATACTGAGTCCAGAGCTGAATTCTTCAAGGGAGAGACGTCCCTTCTGCTCCACATCCACCCAGTTGAAGATCATCTCTGGTTCCTCCTCGCTGCCCAGGAAGCTGAACCTGGCCATCTGGAAGGAAGTGGTAAGCTGGATGGCTGTTCCCACTGGGGACAACTCTGCACCACCCTCTAAAATGAGATGTACTTGTCTTCGGCCATCCCCATTTCCCCACATGTTAACCTATAGCTTTTGTCTAAGAAAGATGTAAATAATTTTTGTCTGATGCAACAAATAACTCCAAAGATTATTGGCCTGTTAAACATTAGCCAGCTTTTAAAAATCTAACTCAGCAGTCTGGCAAAGTGGCTCACGCCTGTAATCCCAGCACTCTGGGAGGCTAAGGCGGGAAGATCCTTTGAGTCTAGGAGTTTGAGACCAGTCTGGGTAATATGGCAAGTCCCCATCTTTGCCAAAAGAAAAAAAAAAAAGAAAAAAGAAAAAATTGGCCTAGCTACATGGGAAGCTGAGATAGAGAGATCACTGGAGCCCTGGGGTTGGAGGCTGCTGTGAGCTATGATCATGCCACTGCAGCCTAGGAGACAGAGCAAGACCTTCTCTCCAAAAAATTAAAAAATAAAATGAAAATCTTTCGGCTCGGCACCTGTGGCCCAAGTGGCTAAGGCACCAGCCATGTGCACCTAAGATGGCGGGTTAGAATCCAGCCAGGGGCCCGCCAAACAACAATGATGGCTGCAACCAGAAAATAGCCGGGCGTTGTGGCAGGCCCCTGTGGTCCCAGCTACTTGGGAGGCTGAGGCAGGAGACTCGCTTGAGCCCAGGAGTTGGAGGTTGCTGTGAGCTGTGATGCCATGGCACTCTACCCAGGGGGACCGCTTGAGGCTCTGTATAAAAAAAAAAAAAAAAATTTAAAAAAAATCTTTCTTACAGAAATTGCTAGTTTAGAACATTTTAAGGAGCTAGGTTCATATAATTAAGGTGAATTTTAGACAAATCAGACTAGTTTAATAATTTTTACTTATAAAACACAAATAATAGCTGTCTTTTATCTGCTATGTGTTGTTCACATTTTATTTTTTATAAGATATCTGTATTCTGTTTTTGTGAAGAAACTAATTAACCTGAATTTTCTACACCTCTCATTTTGGCTTATAGCTCAAATAAGCTGATGTTATTTTTACGTATGTTTAAGATTATAAAAATGTAAACTTGTGTTCAAATTGACTCATTATTCTAATAAATAAATTTTCTATCAACAGTAATTATATTTTATAATGTGTCACCTTAAACACAATCTCCAAGATCCTTAGATAACTTTAAAAAATCTGAGTTGGGCGGTGCCTGTGGCTCAAAGGAGTAGGGCTCTGGCCCCATATGCAAAAAAAAAAAAAAAGTCTGAGTTAATATTATTATGTTAATTAATAAATAAGTTTTGGCTACTTGGATAATTTCGAAGAAAAATTTAGTGCTGAAACATTGATTGCTAAGCATAATTTTTAAGTTTATATCTGGCACCACAGCTCACAGCAACCTCCAACTTCTGGGCTCAAGCGAGTCTCCTGCCTCAGCCTCCCAAGTAGCTGGGACCACAGGCACCCGCCACAACGCCTGGCTATTTTTTTTGGTTGCAGCCGTCATTGTTGTTTGGCGGGCCCGGGCTGGATTCAAACCCGCCACCTTAGGTGTATGTGGCTGGCACCTTAGCCACTTGAGCCACAGGCACTGAGCCTAAGTTTATATCTTTTTACTGCTTATTTATACTTGTTAATAAGCTAATTCACTTTAGCCATTTAAAAAAGTTGTGCAAGGGAATGCAGGAACACAGATGCTTGTACGCCCATATTCACAGCAGCATTGTCCACAGTAGCCAAAGATGAAAGCAACCCACTGTTCCTGACAGATGAACGGATGAATGGACAAACTGTGATGGGTTGTCACTTACAGATGGGTCGTCTTACAGAAGAAAGAAATGCTGACACATGCCGCAACCCAGATGAACCTTAAGGCATTACGTGAATGGAATGAGCCAGTCACAAAAAGACAAATACTGTATCATTCGACCTATATGAGGAATCTAGAATGGTCACATTTAGAGAGAGAAGATAGAACAGGAGTTACCAGGAGATGGGAGAAAGAAGAATAAGAGTTATTGTTTATTGGCTGTGGAGTCTCAGTTTGGAAAGATGAAAAAAGTTCTGGAGATGGATGGGGAGACGGTTGTACCACATTGTGAATATACTTAATGCCACCAAATGGTACACTTAAAAATAATTAAAATGATAAATTTTATGTTATGTATGTTTGACCATTTTTTAAAGTTGTATTAGGGGTATGTGTGGCTGTAGAAAGTTGTAGTATATGTATTTTTGAGCTTGGCTAGTCTGCAAAAATGCTTGCATAAGAGAGTTCTCATTATTTTCCCTCAGTTCTTTCTGTGAAAGCAGTTAATTACCTTGGGTAAAGTTTATAATCACTACAGATGTTTGAGGCCTTACTTGGCACTATAGTGACAGAGAATACAACTGTGTCTTCATGGAAAATGGGGTGTGGTTTTGTCTGAAAGTATCTGGTTATTCTAGAACACAAAAAAGGATGAAAGGCAAAATTGGAATGGATATAGAAGGTTTTAGAGGGTTTGCTGGAAGGAAATTGTATTTGCCTTGATTTATAATACCTGACAAGAGTTAAAAGAAGTCATTCTTTATATTCTATATAAGCTTTCTAGATAGCAAACATTCCCTGTCTCCCCAGAATCATTTTCCCTGCTTTGGTTTGAACTTATTTTGTCCTAATTTAAAAAAAAAGCAAAGGCATCTCCTCTGTAAAAGAACTAAATACTCTTGGAATCATATTGCATTCTCCTATGTTTATTTCAACATATTTTATTTTACTGTCACTTTGGTTAATTAGATAACTAAGTACTATTTATTGGGCTGTCACAATCCTATCTTAATCTGGTATCCAAATCTTCTCTGACAGCTCTTCTGATTTTGCCTTTCCAAGATCAGATCTTAAATTCAGGAAAAAATAAAAGAAACATTTTAGGTTATCTTTTCTCTATATTTATGAAATACCTCAACACTGTTACAAGAGCATCATGGAAAGAACAGTCAAGTCAGAAGAGACATTCAGCCTCATCTAGGCTGTTTACATAAGTAAAATGCTATTAGTATAAATATTTCAGAAATCGCATGCCTGACAGGAAGACTCTGGAGATTTCTCAGTGCCTTTGCTAGTCATAATGTGTTCATGGCCAGGCGTAGTGGCTCACACCTAGCACTGTGGGAGGCCGAGGCAGGTGGAGATTGCCTGAGCTCAGAGGTTTGAGGCCATCTTGAGCCAGAGTGAGACCCTGTCTCTAACCAAAAAAGCTGGGCATTGTGGCGGGCGCCTGTAGTCCCAGCTACTTGGGATGCTGAGGGCAAGAGAATTGCTAAAGGAAGAAAAGGAAAAAAAATTAAAAACAAAACAAAACAAAACTTCAAACTAAGATGAGTGAAAGCCAGTTGAAAGCAAAATTAGAAAAAAAAAACCATAATGTGTTCTTAACTTCAGGGAAATAGTGATCAAGCTCTTATGACATAGTTATGTATTATGCCCCAGTAGAGAATGTCACTCTCCTCCATTCTGATATTATCAGATACTGTAATAAATAACCTCAGCCTGTCAATCTTACTACTAGACAAGTTTCCGCTTTTCTACACCTGCCTAAAGGCTTTGTGATAAGCTGCAGGTCACAGTTTGTGTCTTCAACATAGAATGGCAAACTCAAAGACTAGAGGAAAAGAACTATACCACGTTCTGTGAACTATTTATGCTTCACTTGGGTACAAGCTTCTGAGCTGGCATTGTATGACCTTCAGACTGAGCTAGCGGACTGAGGATTTCTAGGACTCCTTTGAGTTCAGAAGCAGACAGCTTACCCAAGATCCAGCAGGATAAAAATTAATTAAATGGCACTGAATGAACAGATGAAGGAAACCTAGTTCTGGTTATTTGTTGGAATACAGGTGATATTATTTTTTCTTGGTTCACTTTAATAGATCTGTGAGGAAGTTCTTTCTCCTCTCAAACTGTTTCTAATCCTCAGTTTAGCAGATTATACTTTTGTAAACTAAAATTCAACATTTTAAATGGTATCTAAATCTCACTGATTCCCCCCCACCATGAATCAGAAACCAATATTCTCTGAATCTCTTTACTTTCCATGGCAATACGGTTATTTTTATAGATGCAATAGTATCTATCTTCCTTTTTTCCCAGGATATAATTGGATGAATCAGTTGTGCAGCTCCCTCCCTGGAGTGCCATTTTACAGAATGATTCTCATTTAATCAGGTGTGACAAGTCCATTTTAAGGAACACCCATGGAGCCAGTACCTGAAAAGTTCCCCAAGGACGCTGGCCTGAAACCGCTTCATAAGGAAAGCTGCCTCCTGACAGAAGAGGGAACTTAAAAAATTTGAGACCTCAAGAAAAGAGGAATTCACTCAAATTTACAGGTGCTGTAGGTGACATCTAGTGGCGAGAATGTCTTGGGCTTGGTTTCCTAGCCTTAGGATGACCAAGTAGGCCCAGTTTGCCCAAAACTTTCCCAGTTTTAGTACTCAAAGTCTCACATCCCAGGTGCCCCTTCAGTCATTGGAAAATGGGAACAGTTGGTCACTAAATAGAAAAACAAACCATAGAAATTTTAAAAATCTGGTCTAGGATTCCATGTAAAAACTTCTAGGCAGAAGTTAAAATGGCTTTAATACTGTAAATTTAATACTGTAAATTTCCCCATTTGTAGAGCAAATTCAAGGAGGCCTATATGTTTAGTTTACACCCCTGCTGCACCTATGGAAATAACCAGGCCCAACCTCATATTATACACACTCTGGCAATAAGTTTGTGAACTTGCCACAGTGCAATTATGCTGACAGCACTGTACAAACAACTTAGTAAGGTTTCATAACCTTGGTATATCAGTGTCTCACAGCTTTGTTCATGTCCACATCTGTCAGTGTCTTGCTGAGTGGTGTTCATTATTGTTGTGTGTATTTTTGTGGGCTGTCTTGAGAATGTTGGTGCTTGAATTAGAATAAGGAACAAACAGTAAATTTCTTGTTAAACTTGACAAGAGTGGAAGTGAAATCAGGGACATGTTAGTCTAAATTTATGGGGGTAATACCATGAAGAAAATAGCAGTGCACAAGTGGATTAAAAGTTTTTCTGAGGGGATAAAAAGTATCACTGATGAAGAGAGATCAGGGCAACCAATAACAAACAGAACTGATGAAAACATTGGAAAAATTCATTGAATTCTATGTCAAAATCATTGGCTGACTATGAGAAGTATAGAATACCAAGTAAACATAAATGGAGAAATAGGAAAATCTTAACCAAAAATCTTGGCACGAAGGTGGCACCTGTGGCTCGAAAGGGTAGGGTGCTGGTCCCATGTGCCAGAGGTGGCGGGTTCAAACCCAGTCCCAGCTAAAAACTGCAAAACAAAACAAAACAAAACAAAACGAAAAACCTTGGCATGAGAAGAGTGTGGCTCTTGCATCACAACAATGCACCAGCTCACTCAACACTGTCTATAAGGGAGTTTTTAGCCAGTAAACAAATAAATGTATTGGAACACCCTCCCTACTCATCTGATATGGCCCCCAATGATTTTTTACTTTACTTGAAGATAAAGAAAATATTGAAAAGATGACATTCAAGACAGCAAGGGTAATATGACAACAGCTCTGATGGCCATTCAAAATTGAGTTTCAAAATTGCTTTGAAGGGTGGACTAGGCACTGCCATCAGCTTCCCAAGGGTAGTATTTTGAAGGTGACCATGGTGACATTCAGCAATGAGGTCTGTAGGACTTTTCCAGGGATGAGTTCATGAACATAATTGTCAGACCTTGTACATCAAGAAAAAACTATGGAGATTATTTATTCTCCTAGAAAAATTACTTAAAACTTAGAAATAAGGCAAAAAGGTAGACAGCACATTCTTTCAATGTTATATGGAGGCAGGGACTACATAAGCATTGTTTAGACTAGAGAAATGGACTTAGTTCATCTCATTATTTTATCTTTAATTAAAAGTCCAAGACTTACTGAAGTTACTTTTAACCTGTAGATTTTTGTCTAGGAGAGGTGAAAATAATTTTTATCTGGTAGGACAGATAGCCTCACAGATTTATAGACTGTTGGATATTAGCCATTTAAAAAAATTGAATGTAGCAATCTTATCTTAACACTTTTCCATTAAATCACCTATAAATATCCTAGTTTCTCAAATGGTTTTGAATCATCTTACTGGTTCCCTCATTAATTATTAATCAATAATTCATTAGATAAGAACTTTGATAAATGTTTATTTTATTTTATTTTTTGAGACAAAGTCTCACTTTGTCACCCTTGGTAGAGTGCCATGACATGATAGCTCAAACTCTTGGGCTCAAGTGATCCCCTTGCCTCACCCTCCCGAGTAGCTGGGATTATAGGCGCCTGCCACAAAGCCCTACTATTTTTTAGAGACAGGGTCTTGCACTTGCTCAGGCTGGTCGCAAACTCGTGGGCTCAGGCAATCTACCTGCCTTGGCCTCCAAGAGTGCTAGGATTATAGGCGTGAGCCACCACACCCAGCCCAAATGTTGATTTTATATTTACTCAAAAGTCTTTTTCCTTTTTTTTTTTTTTTTTTGAGGCAGAGTCTCACTCTGTTGTCCAGGCTAGAATATACTAGTGTTGTCATAGCTCACTGCAGCCTCAAACTCCAGAGTTCAAAAGATCCTCCTGCCTTGGCCTTCCAAGTAGCTAAGGCCTTCCAATTGGCTAAGGCCACGTACCTATGGCCTGGATCATTTTGTTCTGTTGCTGTTGTTGAGAGATGGGTCCTCACTATATTGCTGTCCTGGCTAGTCTGGAACTCCTGACCTCAAGTGATCCTGCCCTTTCAGGCTCCCAAATCGCTGAGATTTTAAGTGTGAGCCACTGCATTTGGCCACATTTAAACATTTTTTTTGAAAATTACATTTTAACATCAGCTATTCACACATTGTTGTGTCCCTGAGGAATGGACTATACGGTCGGATGGATGGGAAAAGAACAAAGTCTAGAGCGTACAGCAGCATCTGGGGAAGAGAGCAGGCCCAGAGGGACGCCTACAACCCACATGGGCACTTTTCATTGAATGGGGAGAAACCAAAGAAAAATTGGTCTAGGCCGTAGCCTAAGACTCCTTAATGGAACACAACCATGCCTGGCATTATGTTCCACTGCAGTTTACAGTCATCAGCATGGTTTGATTTCTCAGACTCTGACTGGTCCCCAAGAAAAACCTCTGCTCAATGGGCCTAAATTATAGACCATTGCACATCACTTCTTTGGTTTAAAATCCTTTCTCTTGTTTCTGGAGGAGGGCAACACATAAAGCCTTACCAGTAATTTACATGTTCATATAAATAAATTCCTAGTCGTTTCTGAGACTAAATTTTAGATGAGAGAAAGGGGAAGCAAGAGATAAGTGTTGCCTTCCTGGGATAGGAAGTCTTGGGAGGCTGCAGAAAAGGGATTCAAGAGGTCAGATGGGGCCCTTGGGCTCACCGCCAGGTCCTCACGGGTGACAAAGCCCCTCTCCGTGGCACCACAGTCCTGGAAGAAACCCTGCAGTTCTGCAGCTGCCTGAGAGGACCAGGACTCTGGCTCTGGAGCCAAAGGGGCATCTTGGCCATCAGCTGGCTCTCTTGTCTGACGCCGGCGGCTGGAGCCCAGCCTCCGGGCTTTTCGAGACACTTGCTGTCCACTCTCCATGGTTGGCCCTGGGGACAGAGAATAAGTAAGGGAGAACTGAGATGCTGAACGGTCAGGGCCTCTATTAGCTCAAACCCCTCTATGTCTCCCTATCATGAAACCTGCCATGGCTGACATATCCCCACCCGATCCATCCTACCAGGTCTCTAACCTCATCTCCCACCCACTCATGGCCTCCAGCACATCCTGCTCCAGTCCTTTCTAAGGTCCCCCTGCCAGGAACACCCTTCCCCAGATGCCCAGATGCCCTCATCTCCTTCAGGTCTCTGCTCAATGATCAAAAGTCTTTTCATCTTGGATGATGAGAAAAAAGAAAAAAAGTCTCTGGCAGTTAGATAAAATGACTATGCAGAATATACCCTATTTTTTGACCTGGAGAATAGTTCTACAGAGTTTTCCAAAGACCTCTGTGTTTGAAGGGCCAGAAGCAGCTTCCTAAGCCATCTCTCCGCTGCTCCTCTGGTTCATTTCCTCACATCTCAGCTGCATCAAAAGGACTGATTCTCACTTTTTTTCTTTTCTTTTTTGAGACAGAGTCTCACTCTGTCGCCCTGGGTAGAGTTCCCTGGCATCATCATAGCTCACAGCATCCTCAAGCTCTTGGGCTTAAGAGATCTTCTTGTCTCAGCTTCCGGAGTAGCTAAGACTACAGGCATCCACCATGACACCCAGCTAGTTTTTCTATTTTTAGTAGAGATGAGTCTTGCTCTTGCTCCGGCTGGTCTCGAACTCCTAAACTCAAAGGATTCACCCACCTTGGCCTCCCAGAGTGCTAGGATTATACGTGTGAGCCACTGCCCCTTGCCCAGCAGCTAAGAGGACTGATTCTAGCCTGCTGGGAGGGGAGCCCTCGCCCACACCTCCCCTCTCAACCTCCCCTCCCCTCCCTCTAATTCCATGTCTCCCCAGCACTGTTCCTCTATTCCCTCCACACATGCAGCTGGGAATCAGTAGCTCTCTCCTGTGGCTCCTAGGGTCCTACACATGACCACCATGATGGCAGTCGTGATGACCTTGGCCGTGCTTCGTCCTCCCCACCTCCATGCCCTTGCAACTGACCAAGCCACTAGAGATCCTGGAATGCCTGATTGCCTCCCACCCTGTTCCCTTTGCCCCAAACTCCCCAGCTTTCTCACCCCTAGTGCCTTCTCCTTCCTCACCTTAGAGGCTGGCTTCCCTATAGTCACTCCCACAGTCAAGCTGGGCCCAGTGCCCCTTTGTCTGTGACCGTGCAATGGTTTAAACACACCCAAAGGTTATGTGTTAGAAACTTTGTCCTCAGTGAGGCAGTGTTGGGAGGTGAGCTAAATGGGAGGGGTTTGGGTCATAGGGACATTGCCCTCCTGAGTGGATTAATGTTATCATGGGTGAGGGTTCCTTATAAAAGGATGAATTCAGCCCCCTCTTGCTCCGTGCACTCTCTTGCCCTCTGTCTTCTACCATGGGATGACACCACAAGCAGGCCCTCACCAGATGCTAGCCCTTCTATGTTGGACTTCCCAGCCTCCAGAACTGTGAGGGAATAAGTCTCTGTCCTGTGCACAGTGCTCATTCTGTAGTGTTCTGTTATATCAGCACAAAGCAGACTTCCTCCAAGGCCCCAAGATGCCCCAGGCTCCCCCTGGGATGTCTCTGTGTGCCTTGGTCCACTCTGCTAAGGTCCGGCCCCTTAGCATATAGTAGGTATTTGAGTAAGGATTGCCAAATTAGTTAATTGGGGCCCCTTCAACTGAAGATCAATGGATAAGAATTTCAATGAACAAGGATTCATCTAGGTGAAAGGGAGGCTGGGTCTGGAAGGGCCTAGGCCTGCTCTTGGAGGAAGAATTCTGGGGCACAAAACTGTATATGACAGGAAGGACTTATGTCCAGGTGGTCAGGGCAGCTTCTTGCAGTCAGCTGGTCTTGGGCAAGTTCTAGAGAAGGCAGGTAGGATTTAGAAGCAGTGACCAGTATGTGTGAAGGAGCCAAGGCAGCAGAACAAGGCTATACCAGGAACAGGGAGGACTCCCCACCTTAGGGCTTTTTCTTTGGAGTCAAGGCCACAGACAGGCTGAGTGCAGTGGCCAGAAGGTTTTGCTTCGCATGGTGGGCTAAGTACTAGAGGGCTGGATTCACTGACCTAGCCTCCCCTTGGGTAAGTTTCCTCCCACAGGCTGCACAGGACTCAGATGAAGCAATTCCTCACCCTGGTGAGGTCCTAACTTCAAAGTGAAGTAGTCATCTATGTCTCTTTCTATCTCTCTGTCTCTCTCTCTCCCCCTCCTTCAGAGTTGGTTTCAGATGGAACTTTAAGATCATAAGTTTAAAACTGCAGTGATGTGCTAGAGTCAGACATGAGGAGCTTATGAGAGCCAATTGCACATATCTTTTCCTAACTCAGTGGGCTTGCAATCAGCCTCTGTGAGAGTATTTACACTATGGGAATTGGCAAATGCTATAAATCAGGGCACCGGCCCCCACCAAAAAATAGTTACCAGCACATCTCTTCTGATAAAATTTACTTCTGCCCCAGCCCTTTCCAAGCTCTATCACTCAAGTGATAAGCATTTACTGAGCACCAACTGAATGCTAACACAATGCTATGCAGGCCTGCCATGGTCCATATGTGTCCTTTAGATAAATTAAGAAAAGGCACTGCTTCCTCTTGGCAGACATAGCCTAGTGCCAGGCCTCATCGTTTGACAGGTAGAATATGGACTGGATTCCATTCTCCACTTGTGCAGACACAACCTGCACCCTTAAGCAGAGCCCTTGGCCCTGAAAGTATAGGTGTGTCTAAGTCCTGTTCTCCCCTAGAGGCACTCAGAGCCTCACCTGAGAAGACACAGATGTAATTACAGTGCAGCATGGAAAGAGCAGCAGACCAGTGTGTCAAGCGCTAGGAGAGCTCTGAAAAAGGAGCATGAGGGCTTCCTTGGGGAAGTGACATGGCCTACCAGTGACCGCCAGGGCAGGAGAGATCATGCTTAACCCTGGAAGCCCTCATGGGACCCAGCCTTGCTCTGGACAAGTACTGCGCTCTCAACTCCTTACTACTTCTTTTGCTGACTCACATTATCCTCGAGAATGTGGGACTTTCTCCTGGACAACCGAATAGACTCTTTAAAAATGTTGAAAAAGGAAAAATTAGGCAGGAGGCCAGGCGCGGTGGCTCACGCCTATAATCCTAGCACTCTAGGAGGCCAATGTAGGTGGATTGCCTGAGCTCACAGGTTTGAGACCAGCCTGAGCCAGAATGAGACCTCATCTCTAAAAATAGCTAGGCATTGTGGCAGGTGCCTATAGTCTCAGCTACTTGGGAGGCTGAGGCAAGAGATCTCTTGGCCAAGACCAAGAGTTTGAGGTTGCTGTGAGCTGTGACACCATGGCACTCTACCAAGGGCAGCAAAGTGAGACTCTGTCTCAAAAAAAAAGAGAGAGAGAGAGAGAGAGAGATAGGCAGGAGATAGTGCTATCTCCAAGAGACTAAAAACAAATGACATCTAAATATAATGTGTGATCCTTCATTAGATTCTTTTTTGGAAAAAGAAAAAAAAATAGGAATAAGGAATATTTGAGGGACAATAGGGGAAATATGAATATGGATTACATACTAGACGATATTAAGCTACGTGGAATTTCCAAGGTGTGATAAAGGTTAGTTGTAGTCATGTAGGAGACTCTCCTCATCTTTAAAAGATGAGATGAAGTAGGTAGGGATGAAGTGTGTGATGGCTACAATCTACTTTCAAATGGTTCCAAACAAATGTATAAGCAAATAAACATAAAATGTGTACACGCAGATAGAGAAAGAGAGTGTGAAGGGGGGAAATGTTAGCCGTCAGCACAATAACATTCACTGTACTATTTGCTCAAGTCCTCTGTAGATTTGAAAATCTTCCTGAAAAAAAACAGGGAGGAAAAAAAGCCAAGGATGGCATTACAAAGATTTGAATAGGGAAGTCCCCATGCTAATCTATCTGTCCTTCCCCCAGTGTCCCCTTCCCCCAACTCACCCCCACATTGCTCCACAGAAACAATGGCCAGAGAGGCACCCCTCCTTGGGCCACATCTGTCCACATCCAGAAAGCCAGCATCCATCTCCACTCACCATCCCCCTAAGAAGGAAATCCCCTTCCTCCATGACCCTGTGATGCTTCAGTGGCTAATGTGGTTTGGCCTGGCAGCTCCAGCTCATGGGTTACAATCAAGGAAAGACTCACTGAGCCTCAGTGCTGAAAGGAGGTGAGTCCACTCTCTTGACCTAGAGATGTTGCAAAGGAGGCCCAGGAGAGTAAGTGACTTCTTAGTGCTCTGAGGTCAGACAGACCTCTGCCTCTCGCCGCTCCGCTATTCATTAGCTGTGCAACCTTGGGCAAGTCACTTAATGTCTCTGTCCTGAGTTTCCTCACTGGAAATACCATGGAACCTCCCTAGTTGACCACCTCCCTACATCTATACATCCTTAAGTTGACCTACTTCTCATGGACTGGACAAGCACCACATGTACGTATCAGTACAGTAGGCCTAGTTCCTTATGTTGACCAGCTCCATACATTGACCAGTTTGTTACACTCCCTTGGGTGGTCAACTTACAGAGGTTCTACTGATAGGATAGTATCTACCACCCAGAGTAGATGAGGATTAGATGAGCTAGAGCTGAAACACCACTTTTCCCTTCTCCAGCATGGCCCATCTCCCTTTCCTGCTTTATTTTTTCTTAGCATTTCCCAGAATCAAGTCTTTTCCGCATTTAATTTCTAAATTTTCAATCAGCTGCTACTAAAATGTCAGCCTCATGTGAGTAGGGAGTTTGCTCTTGTTTTCACTGCTGTCTCCCAAATGCCTAGAGTACCCTTGGCATACAGCTGGTGCTCAGCAAATATTTGTTGAATATATAATCCATGTAAAGCACTTACAGCTGTGCCTAGTATACAGTGACTACTGAGTAAAGGTAGCAATGACAACAGTGGTGATGACATTGATGAGGGTAAAATTCTATTTAAGCCACATAAAAGCTGAAGTCTGCACAGATACAATTTATCCCCATTTTACAGATGAGGAAACTGAGGGGAGCTCTAAGAAAGAGGCAGAGTGACCTGCCCAGGCTATGATGTTGTCAGTAGTAGAATTGGGACTATATTTTGCTGTCTTGGGTTGTCTTGGGGTGGATTCCCCAAGACCACTTCCTGGGGAGGTAGCTCCTCAGTGGGCAGAAGGCCCCTCTGGGGATCTTAAATGCCCAGTGGAGCAATCCTGGGTGGGACAAGAGCATGGGAGCAGGGCAGATATGGTAAGACCCAGTCACGGTACTTGGAAACTCAGAGCAGTTTCACGTGTACTTCTGGCGACAGAGATAACACGTGGCAACAAGATAAGATTCCCAGAGATATGCGCGTGGCAACAAGATAAGATTCCCAGCACAGAAATAAGTTTCTGCAGCCACATCCTGGGACGTGGGGTGCTCGTCACATTGCTTAAGGGGAGTTCCTGACCAAGCTGCACCTCTATAGCCCATTTCCAACAGTCTGGCATTTTATAAGGAAGCAGCACTTTCTGGACATTTCACGCAGCACCCACGCTGCCATGGGCCTCAGCATCTGCCCTCTTGGCTGGTCAGTTCTCTCCCAGGAGGGACACTCAGTGGCCCCCTCCTTGTCTGTCAGGTGACTTGGGGCAAAGAGGCAGCAGGTGCCCTACAGCCGTCACTGCCTCAAAGTTTGTCACTTGTCACCATCAGTCAAGATGTGGCACCCTACCCCTCATGTTCTGATCAGTCACAGCACCCCTTATGGTATTACAGCATACCCTAAAAACAATCTGTGCCCCCTTCATGGCCACTTAGAGACAGCAGGAACATCCTTCAGTCAATCCACCAATGTGCACACGAGAACATGCACGCACACAACTTCCTAAGCCATCGGCCCCAATCCCTCGTCATCGGCCTCTCAGTTAGACAATACCCTTCACCGTGGCCCTGCAGCCTGTGCAAAGGGCCCTTTGTAGTCAGCCAGCAGGGCACCCTTCTGCCAGCAGCCCTCTCCTCCCCCACATTCCCCTTAGTGGACGATCATACCTGATGCCCCAACAGTCAGAGACCCCCTCATGGCCAGACACACACAAACAGCCTCTCAGAGCTACTACCTCTCCCCACATTCCTCACTTACAAAATCACACAGAGCAAATAGATTCCTCACTGAAGGACTGGGTTAGAAGAAGTGGAAGCCATATAGGAAGGATGGGGTGGGGCAGCCTCAGAATCACAACCTGGTGCTTTCTGGTGCGTCAGGCCTTCCCCATCTCCTCCACTCTGTCGTCAAAAGGGCTGGGAACAGGGTCTACCCAGCATGCCACTGACTTTACTCACTACAAATAATAGCCATGGTCACAGAACTAAAACTGCCCAAGTCGGTGGGCCTAAGAGACCTCCTAGTGCTTGTTCGACTTTACCTATTTAACCTCCCTCCTCCCCAAACTAACTGAGGCTCTGAGAAGCCAGGTGTCTTGTCCAAGGTCACATGGACATTTAAGGGTCATCTTTGGCCCAATTTGGCCCACATGCCCTCCACTGCCTTTCATTAAGCCATGCAGAGAACTCCAAATGCATGAGAAAAGAAGCCTCCACCCTTGCACCCAAGTCATGGAGCTGGACAGGGACCACAGCTCTCTTCCGATCCTCATCCTCCAAAGAAAAAGAAGAGTTGCAACACTGGGGTGACTCCCACCTGTCAAAGGCTCCCAGTTGTACACGCAGCCCTGCACTCCAGACCTGGTAACGAGGTGGCCGCTGTCCTGTGGAGCCCAGGAGCTCTGGGACTGTTAACAGTCTTGTCTCTTGCTTAATCACCCTTTCCGTTCCCCAGTAAGCCAATCTTCTGTGCTCATCTAGGGGACTTCCTGTGCAAGCAGACTCTGGCTGTCCTTTCATAATCTTGCCTGGTACCCTTGCCCCAGCATCCTGGAAATAGAGGATACTAGAACTGGCAGGGAAACCCTTCTAAGCAGAGGCTCCAAAGAGCGAGGTAGACTGCTCAAGGTCACCTGGTCCTTAGTGGCACTGCCAGAACTTGGGCCTAAGTCTCTGATCCCAGTTAGCATCTTGATAAGCATGGCAGTGGCCAACACTGGGCATGTGTAATGCTCTGGGGGAAACACACACCCTGCTCACTTCAAGCCCTCACTCTCAGGTGGTGTCTTTGAACCTCAGAGGAGGCTAATATCTAAATAACCTTTTAGGAAACATTCTAACCTGATACCAATATATATTGTAGAACTACAACCCTCAGAACAGTATGGTATTAGAACATGAATATAGGTGGATGAATCAGTGGAACAGAATAAAGAATAGACAGTAGATAGGAGCAGACTCAAATATGTGGGAAAACTTAGTGTATGATAAAGGTGCCATGTCAAATCATCGAAAAAAAGATAGTTTAGTCAATAGACTGTGTTGGCAACAATGGAAGAAAAAGTATGCAGGGTACTCAGCCCTACTATGAAATTTTAGCCCAGGCATATGGGGTTAGGGGAGAAGAAGGGGGAGGGTGGGTGGAAGGAGGGTGATTGGTGGGATCACACCTATGGTTCATCCTATAAGGTAGGGTGACCAGACGTCCTGCTTTTGGTGGGACAGTCCCACTTTTCAACAATTTGTCCCATGTCCCACAGTGTTTTTAAAAAGTCCTGATTTTTGGAAAGAATGCACGAACAGTGGGGAGAACAAGAAGAGAATATACGGTTTTCGGCTGCCATGTGGCTATTTCACCAGAATATGAGTTTTATATTATTTTTGTTAATTTTATAATGTTAAACTGTAATAATAACAAATAATCGCTGAGAAGTGATTATCGAGAACTGCTTATCAAAGTT
>CAUYTI010052441.1:0-13182 GCA_963575145.1 Galago senegalensis | reverse complement strand
AAATAAAATAAAATTGGGCTTGGCGCCTGTGGCTCAAGTGGCTAAGGCGCCAGCCACATACACCTAAGGTGGCGGGTTCGAATCCCCAGCCCGGGCCTGCCAAACAACAATGATGGCTGCAACCAAAAAATGGCCAGGCGTGGCGGGCGCCTGTAGTTCCGGCTACTTGGGAGGCTGAGGCAGGAGACTCGCTTGAGCCCAGGAGTTGGAGGTTGCTGTGAGCAGTGATGCCATGGCACACTACCCCGGGGGATAGCTTGAGGCTCCGTCTCAAAAAAAAAAAAAAAAAAAAAAGAAAGGATTGGAATACAGATCCACCAGTTTCCTGATTCTGAGTGGTTTATTCCAGTGATTCCCTGGGCCTACTTGATTCCATGTATTTCCGGGGGTTCCTGAAAAACTTGCTCACTGCAACATGAAGAAAAGAGTAGAATTCTTTTTATTTTTTGCTATCTCCTTTTTTCATTTCTATTTTTTGTGTATATATTTTATATATATAGTACTGTTATGATAGTATGTGTATATTATTTATAAACATACATACATGCTGTTCTTGTTCGTTGAATTCAAAACATTAAGAAAGGGAAAAACTACCTTATTTTAAAATAAGTGTATGGCAGCTTTGATTATCTTTGATTCCCTAGTGAATGGTATTATTTAATAGTAGTCTTAATAATTTTAGAATTTTTTTTTTTTTTTTTGCAGTTTTTGGCCAGGGCTGGGTTTGAACCTACCACCTCCAGTATATGGGGCTGGCGCCCTACTCCTTTGAGCCACAGGCTCCACCCAATAATTTTAGAATTATTTTATGAGTACTTTGGAACATTTCTTGTTAGAGTAGATTTCTCTGGAGTAATTTCTTTGTAACAATAAAAGTAATGCACATTGCATGCAATTTGGGAAATTTAGCAAAGGACAAGGAAGAAAACGGTACCACAATCTCATACCCAGTAATTGCTTCCAGTTACTAATAGATATGTGTGTGTACATACAAACACACACACAATTAAATACACCCTAAATTGGGATTATTCTGTTTGTAATGAGTTAACAGTTTTTGAGAAATTAAAATAATAGACATACCTAGATTTAAAAATTAACATTTTGTTACCTTTTTTTTTTTTTTAAGACAGGCTTATTTTGTGGTGCAATCATAGCTTACTGCAACCTCAGACTTCTGGGCTCAAGCAATCTTTTTGGTTCAGCCTCCCAAGTAACAGGACTATAGTTGCATGCCACCATGCCTGGCTAATTTTTCTATTTTTTGGTAGAGATGGGGTCTCACTCTTGCTTAGGCTGATATTGAATGCTTGACCTCAAGTGATCTTCCTGAGGGCGAGGATTACAGGCTTGAGCCACTGTGCCTCGCTGTTATGTGTTTGTTTATTAATCTCATAACCTACAATTTTCACTTAAGAATTTATTGATGGTTTGGCACCTCTAGCTCAGTGGCTAGGGTGCTAGCCACATACACTGAGGCTGCCAAACAATAATGACAACTACAACAACAATGACAACAAATAGCCAGGCATAGTGGCCAGTGCCTATAGTCCCAGTTACTTGGGAGGCTGAGGCAAGAGTATCGTTTAAGCCCAAGAGTTTGAGGTTGCTGTGAGCTATGATGCTGCTGCACTCTACTGAGGGTGACATAGTAAGATTCTGTCTCAAAAAAAAATAAAAAAAGAATTTATTGATAACTGTGTTTTGTTATTATTTTTAACATTGTAAGAATATACTATATAATTAATTCACTACATTTATTTATTTGTGTATTTATTTATTTATTTGAGACACAGTCTCACTCAGTTGTCCTGTCAGCAACCTCACACTCTTGGGCACAGCATTTCTCTTGCCTCAGCTATTGTACTCCAGTAGCTGGGAGTACAGGTGCCTGCCACAACGCCTGTCTATTTTTTAGAGATGAGGTCTTGCTCTTGTTCAGGCTGGTCTTGAACTCCTGAGCTCAAGCAGTAGACCTGCCTCAGCCTCCCAGAGTGCTTGGATTACCATGCCTGGCCCATTCCCTACTTTTGGAAATTTAGTTTTCTATTTCTTTTGTGCCATAAAGGCTTTGGTAAACATATTTCTTACAATAAATTGTTTTAAAGTTAATGGTTCTGTGTCCAAGTATATAAGCGTGAGTCCCCATTTTCCTAGTATTTAAGCCATCACAGGTTATCATTAAAACAAACCTTTGATAGGTTAAGCATCTTTGGTTTAACTTGGATTTCGCATATTACTAATGAGGTAGATATTTCTTATTTTCCCCTCTTTTGGCTATTTGTATTCTTTTTATAAATTGCTAGTTAATGAAGTTTGTTCATGTTCCCATTATAGTGTTCACACTATTTAATATAGATTTATAAATATTCCTCATATATTTAAGATTTTAATTCTTCATTTTGTATTATGAAAATTTTTGTAGTTTGTCATTTAAATTTTTGTGTGGTCTGATTTAATGCTGAAAGCTGGTTTGCAGTCCTAATTCTAATCCCAGATAAAATAAGTTTTGACTAGTCTTTATTGAAAATGTTAGCATACTATGGCTAGCTGTATATTCCTGTTTCTCATTTAGCAGTCTTTGGCTTGAGGGTATTCTTTGATTTGAGGCCTTTCTTATTCCTTCTTTGTTCTGAGAATCAGATCAATATTCACCTATGTAGTTTCTTGACTTTTTATGTTTTATGCTTCACTTTGAACTTTGTGAGGTATATTATAAGATGTTAGGAAGAAAAGGATTTTCTAAAATAGTTACCCAATTAGTGTTTTAGAATCTTATCACTTAGTGATTTTAAATGCTATTGCACTTTCCATTTTCTGTGTATAATGTTTTGATGAATTGTGTTATTAACTTTGAGAGACAACATAGTATGATGGAAAAAATACAGAATTTGACTGTAGGGATGTATTTCTATCTGAGCCTTAGCTTATTTATCCACTATGTGATGTTAAGGCAAGCAACATAATCTCTTAAAGTCAGTTTTTTGTTTGGTTTTTTTTTTAAACAGAGTCTCACTGTTGCTTGGCCTAAAGTGCCATAGCCTCAGCCTAGCTCACAGCAACCTTAAACTCCTAGGCTCAAGCAATCCTCCTGCCTCAGTCTCCCAAGTAGCTGGGACTACAGGCACATGCCACTGTGCCTGGCTGATATTTCCATTTTTAGTAGAGATGAGGTCTTGCTTTGCTCAGGCTGGTCTCAAATTTCTGACCTCAAGTGATCCTCCCATTTCAGCCTCCCACATTTCAAGGACTGCAGGTGTGAGCCATCATGCCTGGCCAGTTTATCAGTTTTTAAAAAGGGCTCATTCCTTTTGTGTCTTGTAGGATTGACATGTAGATTAGCATATGTAATAAAAAACCCCATTTGTTATCCAGGGCCACTAAAGTAGATACTGTCGTCTAGATCATATGCCTCCATCCTACATGAAATATTAAGTATTTTGCTGCAGTTTATTTAGTGCCGAGGCATATCTCTAATATAGCACCAGTGTGGTAACCTTTGCTGTGTTTTTCAGGAGCTCATGTTGATACCTATTAGTCATTGCTTCCTATTTTAAATGGAAGTATTTAGTAAGTGATTAATAAATAAATGTGAGTGATGTGGAAAACCCTTTTTATTGCTGTTAAATCTGTTGTTTCATGTATGGTATGTATCTCTTTATTTAAACAAATTCAAAGAACCATAAATGGTATATTTTAAGGCACAGTAATAGCAGGTCTTTTAGTTTTTATTTCTTTTATTTATTTATTTATTTATTTATTTTGAGACAAAGTCTCACTATGTTGGTCTCGGTAGAGTACCGTGGAGTCACAGCTCACAGCAAACTCAAACTCTTGGGCTTAAGCCAGTGGTTCTCAACTTTCCTAATACTGCAATCCTTTTTTTTTTTTTTTTTTTTTTTTTGAGACAGAGCCTCAAGCTGTCCCCCTGGGTAGAGTGCTGTGGCATTACAGCTCACAGCAACCTCCAACTCCTGGGCTCAAGAGAGTCTCCTGCCTCCGCCTCCCAAGCAGCTGGGACCACAGGTGCCCGCCACAACGCCCGGCTATTTTTTGGTTGCAGCCGTCATTGTTGTTTGGTGGGTCCGGGCTGGGGATTCGAACCCGCCACCTTAGGTGTACGTGGCTGGCGCCTTAGCCGGTTGAGCTATAGGTGCCAAGCCTAAGGATTTTCTTATGTCAGTTCTGATTCTTCTTTTGTCCATAAGTTATAAAAATGTGTTGTTGCTTTTAATTTTCAAATGTGTGAGGTTCATAGTGCTTTCAGAATCATCAGAAATGATCAGAACTCTTTGAATGCTGATTGTGCATAATCATGGTGGCATTTTGTGTGTTAATTAGAGTACCTCTCTAATTTTGTGTGTTAATTAGAGTACCTCTCTAAGCAGGCTGTCCTGACCAGACTGAAAAATATTCCTTGACTTTTTCTATAAAGAAACAGAATATTGGGCGGTGTCTGTGGGTCCAGCCCTGACCAAACTGCAACAAAAAATAGCCAGACGTTGCGGCGGGCTCCTGTAGAGCCAGCTACTCGGGAGGCTGAGGCAAGAGAATCACCTAAGCCCAAGAGCTGGAAGTTGCTGTGAGCTGTGATGCCACAGCACTCTACCAAAGGCCATAAATTAGGACCCTGTCTCTAAAAAAAAATAATAAAAATAAAGAAACAGAATATTAAAAACCTTATAGTATGATCACAAACTGCATCTTCACAATAACACAGGATTGAATCAAGGTGCCCTTTCTATCTTATGGTTATAGGCTTCCCCCAAATGTTTTGCTGGCTACGCCTAGGCTATCGTGTCTGCTCAGCTGGGTTATGAACAGGTTTCTGTGACAAAGACACCCCAAAATACATTATTTAAATGACATAAAAGGTTATTCCTCTCTCAGGTAAAGTTTGGTTGGTATTCAGGGATGAAATGGTAGCTTAAGTCCGTAGGATCCCAGGCCCCTCTTGTCTTATTGTCCTACCATTTCTGCTTACATGGATCCAATTCCAAATAGCAGGAAGGACAAAAGAATGGAAAGAGAAGGCAGGCTTACAGAGCACAACTGCACATCACACTCATCACTTCACTTGTATTTTTTTGGCCAAATCATAGTCATTGGCCACACCAAAGCTGCAAAGGGAGGCTAGGAGATGTAGTCTTACTTCCAGCCAGTGATGTGCCTAGCTAACTTGAAAGTTCTATTTTTTTTTTTTTTTGAGACAGGGTCTTACTCTGTCACCATGGCATCATAGCTCACAGCAACCTCCAACTCATAGGCTTCAGCAATCCTCTTGCCTCAGCCTCCTGAGTAGCTGGGACTACAGGCATGTGCTACTATGCCCAGTTAGTTTCTCCATTTTTTTTTAGGAGAAATAGGGTCTTGCTTTTGCTCAGGCTGGTCTTGAACTTCTAAACTCAAGCAATCTACTCACCTCAGCCTCCCAGAGTACTAGGATTACAAGTGTGAGCCACTGCCCCAGGCCAGGAGTTCTATTACTGAAAGATGAAGGAACAAATGGATATTAAAAGGCTATCAGAAATTTGCCAGCATCCTATCCTAGCCGTTCCTAATCAATAGTCTCCATTCATGTGCCTCCTTTTCCTGTTTCAGAATCCTAGAAAGGGATGAAACCAATATTGATGCCTGCCAAATTCTAGCTGTGCATGAGCTTACAAGAGAAGGAAACATGGCTGCGGTAAGTTTTCTTAAGACTCACAAGTTGAGCCTTAAAATGGAGGCAAGGAGGAACCCCTTGTAACCATCCCTTCTGGCCCAAAGGCCTTGGAGGGTACCCTGGGATCTTGGTTTCCTCCTCTCCATCCCCCTCTCATATTTCCTGACAAGAAGGTCTGCTCTTGCTTGGCTCTTTGAGTGTTTGGGTGATAGAGATTGAGAGTCAAGCAGCTCAGACAGTAAGGTTAACACTGTCTCTGCCTTGGGGCAGTGCCCATAGCTCAGTGAGTAGGGCGCTGGCCACATACCCCAAGGCTGGCAGGTTCAAACCCAGCCTGGGCTGGCTAAACAACAATGACAACTGCAACAAAAAAAATAGCCGGGCATTGTGGCAGGCGCCTGTCAGCCTTGGGAGGCTAAGGCAAGAGAATCGCTTAAGTCCAAGAGTTTGAGGTTGCTGTGAGCTGTGACGCCATAGCACTCTACCAAGGGTGACATAGTGAGACTCTGTCTCAAAAACAAACAAACAAACAAAAAACACTGTCTCTGCCACATGCTACCTGTGGGAGCCTAGGCAGGTGTCTCCACAGGGACATGCTTCAGGCTCCTCATTTGTAAAATAGACATAATTTCACACAACTTTAACGTTGTTATGAGGACTAAATGAGATAAGAATTGGGAAAGTTTTGTTTTTTTTTTTTTTGAGACAGAGTCTCACTTTGTTGCCCTCAGTAGAGTGCCATAACTCACGGCAACCTCTAATTCTCAGGCTCAAGTGATTCTCTTGCCTCAGCCTCCCAAGTAGCTGGGACTACAGGCGCCTGCCACAACGCCCAGCTATTTTTTTTTTTTTTAGAGGTGAGGTTTTGCTCTTGCTCAGGCAGTGAGCTCAGGCAATCCACCCACCTCAGCCTCCCAGAATGCTAGGATTACAGGCGTGAGCCACTGCTCTCAGCCAAGAATTGGGAACGTTTAGAACAGTGCCTGGCACACTATAATAATTCAGTCAATGTTAACCGATAATAGAAGTCAAACTAGTATTTCAGAATTCAGGAAATGCCATTTTTTAAAACAAATGATTGGAATTACTTAGTCATTGGCCAGGTAGTACCTGGTCCCATACTTGCCCCTAAGCCTTGTAATTTTCCAAAGAAACCTAAAATCCCCCTCAAATATAGTCAGAAACATATACAGTGCTCAAAGAATGAAACCTCAATGCCTGGACAGGTTCTTATTTTGAGCAGAGTTTGTGTTTTTAGCTGAAACATTGCTTTTTAAACAAATAAAATACTTTGCCTTGGTAGAGAGTTTGGCAAATCAAGAGTCTCTAAGAGGTCATGATAGAAGAGGAAGCTTCTGGTTCCTTCTGCATCATTCTGGGATTGTGGGTTTTATGGGGTAGGGCAAGGTGGAGGGGATAGTTTATATTTGGGTAGAAGCCTTGAAAAATACCCCAACACTATTTCTGGGTAGGGACAAGAAAACAAGCCCATCCTCAGCTCCCTGCAACCCTAGAGGCCTGGGAAGAACTTTTTGGGACCTGGCCTAAGGGTTAAACCCAGAGTTAGCATTTAATGCCCCCATTTCACCCTGACCTTAGACCCTGGGACTACCCCTAGCCCCAGCCTGGCTGCCCAGTCCCAAGCTTGTTCATGCTTACTGAACAGAGCATGGAGAGCCATCTCTGTTTTCCTTTGTGGCCCTTCCTTGTAGCTGGAAGCTAAGAACTGCCTACTCCTGAGTGGGGAGTGGACAAAATAGTCAATTGGAAAGAATCCAAGCTTTGGCATCAGTCACCTAACTGGCTGGGTGACCTCAGACTAATTGCCTAACCCTTCTGACCTCTCCTCTGCTGTACTGGAAAGTTCAGATAGTTACACTGACTTATAGGACTATTGTGAGGGCTCTCTAGAATGACAGAGAGGCACCAATGTGGTGACTCACATCAAAATGGAGCAGAGGCTTCTGGGCCTGCACAGGTGGTTTGCTGCTGGCCTGGTGAGCTCCTATACAGATAGCAAGGGCTGGCTTCAATTCTGCCTGGGTGGTCTGAAAGGGCAGCTTCTCTTTACAAACTCAGGAACAGAAGGGCAGCATCAGCTCTGGGTAAATAATGTTTCTCAAAGCTCCATCTACAGGGCTTGGCAGTAGTTCTGGTGCCTGGGCCATCCCAGCCCACTTAAATCTGAATCCCTGGGGGTGGTGCTGGAGCATGATTATTTTCAAGCTCCACCAAGATGTGCGGCCAGGGTTGAGAACTACAGCTCAACTCTGGCTCCGCATGTTGCCTTCAACGTTATCTGTTTTGTCCCTACAGGCTGCTGATCATGTTAAAAATCTGATTAAAGCACTAGAGATGAGAGAGCCCCGAAATCCAAACCTCCATCTTAAAAAAATTCTTGTGGTTGGCAGACTGGTAAGAAGATTCTTTCCTGGTTGCTGAAATGATGTTTCCCTCTGTATTTCTCAGGAGACCTGTGCTCCCCCAAGAAGGTCCCTGGGCACCCTGCCTCTCTCTTTCCCACTCAAACGTGGCTTTCAGGGCTTGGCACCTATAGCTTAAGCAGCTAAGGCTCCAGCCACATACACTGGAGCTGGCAAGTTTGAATCCAACCCAGGCCCGCCAAACAACAATGACAACTACAACCAAAAAATAGCCAGGCATTGTGGCAGGCACCTGTGATCCCAGCTACTTGGGATGCTGTGGCAAGAGAATCACTTAAGCCCAGGAGTTGGAGGTTGCTGTGAGCTGTGATGCCACGGCGCTCTATCCAGGGTGACAGCTTGAGACTCTGTCTCAAAAAAAAAAAAACAACTTGGCTTTCAAGCTGGTAACCCACAATGTGGCCCCTGTCTGACTCTGGCTGATAACTATGATGTGGTTTTGGTGTTCTTGGCCCAGGTACCCCTCAGAGATGCTATGAAGATTGGGAAATTGGGTTCAAAGTGCTTTCGGAGGGCTGTATTTGGGGAGAGCAGGTGGTCTTATAGTTCCTGGGCAGCACAGCTATGCCTACCTCTGGCTTTGGGTCCCAAGGTACTCAATTCCCTTTTTTTTTTTTTTTTTTTTTTGAGGAAATGACTTGAGAAGGCTGGCCTGCCTAGGCCTCTTTGACAACCAGGTTGCCAAAGAATCTGTGTCTCTGTCAGACCCTTCAGCCCCAAAGCAAGATTTTCTAGAAGGAATTGCTGTAAGAATGAGGGCAGCTCTGGGGCCTCAGGGACCAGAACTGTGGAGTTGCCTGCACCAGGACACCATCTCTCCCTTCATATGTGGCTGATTCTCTCCACACACAGCAGGGAAGGTGGTTGATGGCGGCCTTCAGGGGCATTTCTCGCCAGTGGACACAAAGAACTTCTCTCGCTTTGAAAAATTATTTGCTTCAAATTTTGAAAAAGCTCTTGGTGACTCCTTGGACCAGTTACTATGCCCAGACAGGGGACAGGTTCCTCAGGGGACTCTGTGGCTGGAGACAGATTCCTTAGATATGGCCAATAGGAGGTTTTTGGGGAGGTAGGCAGATCCACAGACCCAACTGCCTAGACACAGGGTACCTACCAGGTCCTCATGAGCCTCCCAAGCCCTGCCAAATTGTCCCTCATTCCTGAAGAGACCTTGCTCAGACAGGTTGGACTGACTGGTCTCTCCTTCCCATATGTTGGTTCCTTGCAGTGTGGGAAGCACCAGGCAATTCTACAGCAAGTGTGTAGCTTCATGGAACGTATCTTCATGACCACGTCCTCCTATGCCTGTGCAGCCACAGAGCTGGGCTATCTCTACATCCTGCGGAACCAAGTGAAGGAAGCATTGCAGTGGTATTCAGAGGGCATGAGACTAAACCAGAGCGGTGTGGCTATTCTGACAGGTCTATACAGGCTGGGCAGGGAGGGGGTGGTAGCCAAGTTGGGCAGCTTCCATGGGTCTAGAAGGGAGATGCTGGGAAGCATTCTCCCTGGAGGGTGTATGAGTTTGGAGATGCAATGTATGATGTGGTACCTTTCTGAAAATCCACAAGAATAGATATAAGAGGCTCAGGAAAGCTCAGAGGTGTGATTAAAGCCACTCTGGGCCAGATGCAGTGGCTCATATCTGTAATCTGGGAGGCTGAGGTAGGAGAATCACTTGAGGTCAGGAGTTTCAGACCAGCCCAAGCAACATAACAAAACCCCATCTCTACAAAAAATAGAAAAATTATCCAGGCATTAAGGCAGGTACCTGTACTCCCAGCTACTTAAGATGCTGAGGGAGAAAGATTGCTTAAGTCTTGGAATTTGAGGTTTCTGTGAGCCATGATGATCAGTGCACTCTAGCCTGGGCAACAAAGTGAGACCTTGTCTCAAAAAAGAAAAAAAAAGCCACTCCGATCTCTATCAGACCTCTGATGTCCACACTCTGATTTCATAGGAATACTCCCAGCCCTATATCAGAGGCCCTGCCTCTCCTCAGGCCCCACAGGTGGAGTCTAGAAGATGGTTCTATTCACCACCTTCACTCACACAGAGCCTCTAGACTCCCCTCAGCCAACCCTACTTCTGCAGATCCCTGAACTGAAAGCCACCAGAAAGAGTAGTTTTCAGAGTTTTATTTCCCTGGCTGTCCAGACACATTTTTTTAATCCTTTCTGTAAATGTCAAGGGAATTTCTAGAACTTCATTTTTATTTTACACTTTTTAAAAAAACTCCCATCCCCAGCTTGGCGCCTGTAGTTCAAGCGGGTAAGGCACCAGCCACGTACACCAGAGCAGGAAGGTTCAAATCCAGCCTGGGCCTGCTAAACAACAATGACAATTATAACCAAAAAATAGCCAGGCATTGGAGTGGGCACCTGTAGTTCCAGCTACTTGGGCGGCTGAGGCAAGAGAATCAATCACTTAAGCCCAGGAGTTGAAGGTTGCTGTGAGCTGTGATGTCATAGCACTCTACCCAGGGCAACAGTTTGAGGCTCTGTCTTAAAAAAAAAAAAAAAAAAAAAGCACTCCCAACTCCATGATCTCTGGTGGACACTGAAGAAGCAGTGTTCAGTTTGGGTTGAGGAAGTTGTGTAGGGTAGGGTGATTCTTGCCCTGCCTTTCAGGAGTTGTGTATTTGGGGCAAGTCACTTCTCTATTCTAAACTCCAGTCACCTTATCTGTAAAGCACAGTTGTCAGAGTAGTTTATCTTTTTTTTTTTTTTTTTTTTTTTTGAGACAGAGCCTCAAGCTGTCGCCCTGGGCAGAGTGCTTTGGCATCACAGCTCACAGCAACCTCCAACTCCTGGGCTCAAGCGAGTCTCCTGCCTCTGCCTCCCAAGTAGCTGGGACTATAGGCACCCGCCACAACGCCTGGCTATATTTTGGTTGCAGCCATCATTGTTGTTTGGCGGCCTGAGCTAGATTTGAACCCGCCAGCTCAGGTGTATGTGGCTGGCACCTTAGCCGCTTGAGCCACAGGCGCCAAGCCAGAGTAGTTGATCTTGACTTCAAGTCTCCTCCTATCTATCTCTCTTCTCAGATCCCTTAAACATAATGAAAGACATTTTTAAAAAGGCAATGAATCCACGGCAGGCCTAGAAACAGGAAAAAGTACCTTCAGTTCACCAGAAACTGAAGAATTTCTCATTTCTAGAAGATGTAAGGAAATGGTATCAAATTCATAGAAATTCTAAGCAGGTCTAGAAACCCATAAGCCAGTGTAGGCAGAAATGGGTTAGTAAAAGAAATGAGTAGACCAACTTTTCCCAAAGAGCTTTAGGAAATATAAAAACTGCAAAACCCTAGCTCAGGCTCACCAGAGGCTAAGTGAAGGAGAGTACATGCCATGGGACAGTGAGCAAGATATGGGAGGACTGGGCAGTGCCTGTGGTTCAGTGGGTAGGTCTCCAGCCTTATATACCGAGGGTGGCGGGTTCGAACCCTGCCCCAGCCAAACTGCAACAACACCAAAAAAAAAAAAAAATAGCCAGGTGTTGTGGCAGGCATCTGTAATCCAGCTACTCGGGAGGATGAGGCAAGAGAATCACCTAAGCCCAGGAGTTGGAGGTTGCTGTGAGTTGACACTACAGCACTCTACCAAGGGTGATAAAGTGAAACTCTGTCTCAAAAAAAAAAATATATGGATTATTGGAAACTTGCTCAGATTAGAGATTGGAATCTAGGAGGCTCTTATTGGGCACTGGGGCAGGAGAGAGAGAAGTAGAGTCCCAGGTGACTTCTCGCCATCACCAGGATTCAAAGGACAAAAGACTGGGTTGCTTGGCACAGAAGCAAAACCTCTTAAAACATTTCTCCAGCAGGCTAAGTCCTTCCCCACTTCCTCCTTCAAGGGATAGCCCCAGTGGTCAGCCAGAAAGAAGTCCCCTGGTCAGAATGCCTGTCCTACTCGCATATGTCCTGGAGTTAACAGATTATCTCGCCTGTCTGGGAAAATCAGTGACCTTAACAATGTGGGGAATCTACCTGACTGCTAATACTCATCAGTCTAGGCCTTGGTCTGAAGGTCTAGTCCTAATGGTCTGAAAGGACAGCCAAGTTGAACATGCAAAGCCATGGCCCTCTGAGGAGCACAGTTAAGGTCAGACACAGAAAAGTTTTCCCCCTGAAACATCTTCAATGTTCAGAGAGGCTGCTATAAAAAAGGTACAGAGAACAAAAAAGAGTTGGTTAAAATTAAAAACATCATCGTACTGAGAGGCTGAGGTGAGAGGATCACTTGAGCTCAGGAGTTGGGAGACCAGCCTAAGGAAGAGTAAAACCCCATCTGTACTAAAAATACAAAGAACTAGCCAGGTGTTGTGGCAAGAGCCCGTAGTTTCAGCTATTCAGGAGGCTGAGGCAGGAGGATCACTTGAGCCCAAGATGTGAGGTTGCTGTGAGCTATGAAGACTCCACGCCACTTTACCTAGGATGACAGAGTAAGACTCTGTTGCAAAAAAAAAAAAAAAGAAAAGAAAAGAGTTGGAAAAAAAAAAAAAACATTGTAAGATAAAAATTCCACAGATGGGTCAAACATGAGGATAGGTAGAATTAAAAACTAAGCAGGTGATTAGAAAGACAATTAGAAATAAATATACCACATAGCCAAGAAATATTCATAAAAGACTAGTAAGGACCAGGCATGGTGGCTCATGCCTAAAATCCTAGCACTCTTGGAGGCTAAGGTGGGAGGATCACTTGAGCTCAAGAGTTCAAGAGCAGCCGGGCGCGGTGGCTCATGCCTGTAATCCCAGCACTGTGGGAGGCTGAGGAGGGAGGATTGCTCAAGCTCAGGAGTTCGAGACTCGCCTGAGCAAAAGTGAGACCCCGACTCATTAAAAAAATGGAAAAACTCAGCCGGGCGCCACAGCGAGCGCCTGTAATCCCAGCGGCTTCGGAGGCTGAGGCAGCGGGATGCCCGCAACTGGAGTCTGAGGTTGCAGTGAGCTCCGGCGCCACTGCCCTCTGCTCAGGGCACAGGGTGGAACTCTGTCTCGACAAAAAAAAATATATATATCTAGGAGCATTCTGATTCCATTGGGGTAGGGCCTTTTTTTCTCTCAAGAT
>CAUYTI010052436.1:0-24914 GCA_963575145.1 Galago senegalensis | reverse complement strand
GCTGCAACCAAAAAATAGCTGGGCGTTGTGGCGGGCGCCTGTGGTCCCAGCTACTTGGGAGGCGGAGGCAGGAGACCCGCTTGAGCCCAGGAGTTGGAGGTTGCTGTGAGCTGTAATGCCACGGCACTCTACCCAGGGGGACAGCTTGAGGCTCTGTCTCAAAAAAAAAAAAAAAAAAAAAGAAATTCTAGGTGTCTTCCTTGGTGAGGAAGCAAATGCACAGAAAGAAGAGACACAAATATTTGTAATCGAGTATGTGGAGCATTGCAGATTTAATTAGTTTCCCCAGTTATAACTTTATAAGAAAAGTACAGGCTTGTGCTCTAGTTAAGGGCTCATCTGTAAGAGAGGAGCAGACTTTTTGGCTCGTACAGGGCTTGCTCATGTGTCTCCCAAGAGAGTAAATGTGGAGACTTACAGTTTATTTAAGAAATTTCTTGTAGTTTTTTAACAACTCGTGTGCTCTTTGCTTTTCTTCTTTGAGAACGGCATGTCCCAGGTTGGGCTCTTCCTTCATCACAAGAGCAGGCCCAAGACAAACACCAACTCCTTTCAAACATGAGCAGGAAAACAACCTGTGAAAATGTTAATAGAGAAGAGAGCAAGCAGCATAGACATCAGCATCACTGTTACATGAACAGGTTTTAAGTAAAATTTCAGCTAGTGGAGAATTTTTATCCTCAAGATGAATTCTTTTTTTTTTTTTTTTTGAGACAGAGCCTCAAGCTGTCTGCCTGGGTAGAGTGCCATGGCATCACGCTCACAGCAACCTCCAACTCCTGGGCTCAAGCGAGTCTCCTGCCTCAGCTTTTCAAGTAGTTGGGACCACAGGCGCCCGCCACAACGCCTGGCCATTTTTTTTTTTTTTTTTTTTTGGTTGCAGCCATCATTGTTGTTGGGCGGGCCCGGGCTGGGGATTCGAACCCGCTACCTTAGGTGTATGTGGCTGGCGCCTTAGCGGCTTGAGCCACAGGCGCCGAGCCTCTCAAGATGAATTCTAAAAGTGAGCTACATAAGTACCTCTTAAAATAAGAATGTTTTATCACATAAAAATCTCATTTTGGACATAGCTATCATCTTGAATTTATACAGGAGGTATTAGAAAAGTGGTATGTTGACTCCAATAATACCAAAATAAATAAATTTACCTTGGCTTATTCCAACTTGTAATTTGTACCAAACTCTGAATAAAAAGAAACAAATGGATTAAAGCATGTTATTAAAGAAGTTATTATTATTTAATGTAGAAGGTAGAAATCAGAATCTTCCAAAGTGTACCCTAAAATTCTAGAAGTTGTTCTACAGTGTCCATTATATAAAGTATATATTGCCAAGGAGATTGAATAAGTTGCATCATAACTGTCCACTATCTGATTCTTACTCTCTAAAAATTTAAGAGACACAAGTGGTTCACAGAGTTTTAGTATATGAAGGCAGAGAAAATGATTAGGCATAAATGGCAAGTATAAAAGAAAATAGAGAACTGGTTAGCATCAACTCAAAGGATAAAATTCATATTAGTATGTTTTTTCCTTTGAATAATCATAGATAGTAGGTACTTTACACTGAATTTTATGGAAGGTGATAAAAATTTTAACTTACCTTAAAAGGAAAGAAAACATTTGGGAGATTTAGTTTAGGCAGTCTGCCAATTTTTTTCTTTTAATTAAGGTATAAACTACATACCACAAAATTCACTTTTTAAATATATAACTTGAGTGGCTTCTAATATATCCCCAAAGTGTATAACTATGGCCAGAGTAGTTTGGCCAATTTATGGCTGAACATTCTCTAAATTTTAGAGAATTTTAGTTTTACTCTGTAACGAGTTCCAGAGTATTTGTATCAACTAAACAGAAGCATCAGACCCATTAGTGGTCAGGCTGAGTCTGCTTCTACCTGCTTCTGCTGGTAACCACTGAGCTACATTGTGTCTCTGCAGATTATTCTGGTTATTTTAGATCAAGGAAGCAATATATGTAACTTTTGCATCTGGATTCTTTCACTTAGCATGCTTTTAAGATTCATGGGAGTCACGGAATATAACAGTCACTTTTTTTATTCCCAGAAGAATATCCTATTATACGAATATACTATATTTTGTTATTGATCATTCAATATAGATGGACATTTGGTTATTTCTACTTTCCAGCTATTATGCATTACATTGTTTTGAACCTTCATGAATACGTTTTTGTATGGATTTATATTTTCACATCTCTGGAGTATATACTAAAGGGTTGAATTGGTGAGTCATATGGTAAGTTTATGTTTAAATTCTTGAAGAACTGCTAAATTATTTTCTAAAGCAGCTAACCATTTAAACCCCTAAACTTAAAAGTATGAAGGTTTACATTTCTCTGCATTCTGGCCACATTTGTTTATGTTATTATCCATCATTTTTAATTTTAGTTATCCTAGTACGTGTGGAATGGAACTCATTGTGGTTTCAAATTTACTCTTCATGATGACTTCCTCTTCTTTTTTCTTTCCTTTCCTTTCTTTCTTTTTATTTATTTATTTATTTATTTATTTTGAGAGAGAGAGAGTTTTACTCTGTCACCCTGGACAGAGCACTGCAGTGTCATAGCTCAAATGTTGCTGATTCTTACTTCTGTCTGATCCGATCTATGGTGAACATTCTCTATAGAATTTTTAATTTCAGTTATTGCAGTTTCCAAAACCTAATGTTTTACTTATTTTTAACAATTTCTGTCTCCGTGTTTGTATTCTCTGTTTTGTGGGACATAATTCCCATAGTTTTCTTTAGATATTTAGATGTGATTTCCTTTAGTTCTTTTGGCATATTTAAAATAGCTGATTTAAATACATTTGCTTGTAGGTCCAACATTTAGGTTTTCCCAAGGATTCTTTCAATTGGTTGTTTTTATTTTTCCCGATTAAAGACATTTTTGTTGAAAACTATACATTTCTAGAGTTCTGGAAAGTAGATGCTCTCTCTTCCTTAAGGTTTGTTATGATTGCTGATCTTTTAGTTACTTTTCTGAGCTAATTCTGTAATACCTTTAATCCTTTGCCGTGTGTGGACGCAGTTATCTTTACTGAGCTTAATGGTCAGCTAATGTTGAGAATTAAGCAGAACATTTATTTTATGCCCGGAACCAAAAGATTTTCCAGTCTTTTCTAAGGGGTATGTTCACCTTTGGGAGCACCTCTTTAAAATTTAGGCAGGTTGTTAACAAAACTATTAACCTTCCTTTCCTGCTAATACTGAGCTTCAAGGACAGGGAAGCACTGAGCATGGGCAAAGGGCAGGACATTTCTGTAGTTCTACACATGTATGTGGTCTTCCATGTTCTCAGGAATACGTCAAAGCTTTTGAAACCCCATGTAAATAGCTCTCTCAGTATATTTTCCTTTTAAGTTTTTTTTGTTAGTCTATGTTTGAATCAAATGTTATTTATTGCCTCTTCAGCCGTGATGGTAAACAATTGATACTTTTTTGTTATTGAGACATCCTTCTAGAGAAAAAACTGCCCCATCAAGCTCTGAGTCAGGGCAAATAAACACAAGGCTTCTAAGAGGAGGTTTCCAGAAAACCACCAGATAGGTACGTAACAAATCTATGGGAATGGAGTTTTGAAGGAACTCTAACCAAATTCTACCTCCTCTAGGGGATACCAGGGTGCTGGCTTTTGTTGCGACTATACACTGTTGATTTCCAATCTCCTGTGGAGATGGGGTAAGAATGAGCACAGGCCAAGTCAAATAGAACAAAGCTCACTGGCCATACACAGACTCTGCCATTTTTTTCTTGAACAGTTGCACAATGGATTGCCACAAGCCTCAATTTCCTTCCACAGTGCTGCAAAAGCTGATTTTGGCCAGTGTTCTCATGGTTTTTATGAAAGAGAGCATTTTCAGAGGTCTCTAGCTTGGCATTCCTTCTAATGCTTGGGGCCTCATTTCTAACACGGAAATTAGATATTTATTAATTAGTGATGAATTACTTAATTTATAAAGAATGAAAAACTAGAGGCAGAAAAAGACAATAGACAATATAGACACAAGAGAGAGGCAGCAAAACATCATGTGTGAAAGCAGGAGCTTTTCATAAGCGCCAGGAAGAGTGGAGTTGGGTAGGGTAACATGTAACTGGTTTTGTAATAATTTATTATGTAAATGTAGTTGATGGCCAATTGTTCCGAATTCTGGTATAATGTATATACAACAATACCTTTAGAGTTACACTTGATACGATGGCATGTTTTCTGTTTTACTAAAAAAAGTGAAAGGAAAGGCTAAAAGTTAAAATCTTTGGAAGGAAGATGTAGGTTTGTAAATGATCTAGAAACTGAAGTACGGGTGATGAGATGTGAGTAAACTGCAGAGAAAAGTTGTCTACTTAAGCATGCATAGAAAAAATTTGACGGATGCAAATTTTATGCTTAAAAATATTTCATCCCTGAGTATTTCTGAGGAAACGAATGATCAGCATGTACTGCTGATAAGAAAATGGAAGATTTTTAAGTCCTTGTAACAAAGAAACTAAGCAACCATAGTAATATAATTCATTGAAGTACAAAATCTAAAATAAAAGAAGTTTTCTAATTTTTATATGTAGGCACAAATTAAAGATTTAATGTTGGCTCGGCGCCTGTGGCTCAACCGGCTAAGGCGCCAGCCACGTACACCTAAGGTGGCGGGTTCGAATCCCCAGCCTGGACCCACCAAACAACAATGACAGCTGCAACCAAAAAATGGCCAGGTGTTGTGGGGGCACCTGTGGTCCCAGCTACTTGGGAGGCGGAGGCAGGAGACTCGCTTGAGCCTAGGAGTTGGAGGTTGCTGTGAGCTGTGATGCCACGGCACTCTACCCAGGGGGATAGCTTGAGGCTCTGTCTCAAAAAAAAAAAATAAAAGATTTAATGTTGTGGCACTTAAAGTCTTTTTTTCAAAAATTATTCTTGGAAGAATAATTTGAATTTTTTAGAAGAATTTTGAGTGTGTATATTCTCTTTCTCTCTCATAAATACAACATTTAGTACAAATTTAAATTCAATTATAGTGAGCTTAGTAACTACATAAGTACTATATTCTTGCAAAAATAGTTATGATATTATACTACTCAGTATTTCCTCCCCATGTTAACATTTTGTGGAAATTTGGCAATTAAAAAAAAAAAGTCTCTCAGATGGCTATCCAGCTTGTCTGAGATTTTAGGGAGGAAATACTCCCACAAACAATTCTATGTAGTGAATGTATGACGCAAACTTTCTGAATAATAAAAGAGGTAGCTAACTAGCACATTCTGAGCACCGATTACTGAGAGCAGTGTACTTTTCCTCTTGTCCAGTATTAGACTCATCAAGGAGTGTCATGATGTACTTGTGTATGGATATTCTCAGGTCTGAACCCTCCTCTTGTCACTCATGTCACTCTTGTCACTTTCGCCTCTGTTTATATTATTCAAAGAGGTACACCTTCTAATGTCTTTAGCCAGTGCTGTCAATCTGATGCTTTGCTTCAGCTAACCAATACGGACTGTAAAGTACCTGCTCATATGCAGCCTCTTCTTGTTGGCCATATCTTCTCCTCCTTTTCTATGCTTCCTTTGTGAAACTACTCTCTTTCACCCTCTTTCATCCTCTTTCTTTCCTTTTTCTTTTTTCTGTCCTTCCTTATTTCCTCCCATGTTCAGGGCGTATGTGTGCATGCATGTGCACACGTGTGTATTAACATTCTCTCCCATTTCCCCTTGCTTGGTTTTTTAGGGAATTCAGCAGGCTGAGAGGTATTTTTTCCCCTATGTTATTAACACAAAGATAAAACAGGGAGCAAATCTAGAATGTCTCTAGAACTTAAGCTGGACTTTACTAAATTTCTCTCTTGAAACTCACATTAGAAGTGTGTGAATGGGAGCAGGTTAATGTCTCTTCTCTTTTCACTTTAAAATTTGGTCAACATTAAATACACCCAGAGGTTAAGCTTAAAAGTCCAACACTTCCATTCTATTAGTATTTCTGTAAGAAAGCTTCACCAGATATCCCAAAGCTCATTTGTGATGATCTTACAGTTATCTAAAAATCCAAAAGATTCTGATGCTATCATTTTTTAGGATGTAATGAAAAGCGTCTTTGTGGGGCAGAACAAAAAATGAGATTACCTGAATTCCACTTCTTGCAAATGGCTACAGGGGCAATTGTTCTCAACAGACCTCACAAAATAGATTATAGAATGAGAGTATAGCTTTAAAAATTATTGCAGAGGCCCATTCAAATTCCACAGTGAACTGTGTCTAAACTATTTTTCTTCAATCTTTAGAACAGAAGATTCTGCTAATCTTGTAGTGAGATGTAAGCATATTTTAGTTATACTCTGATAATATGAATGCTTCAAATGCATTATGAGTTATGATCAATATTCAAAATTGCTATTACTGTTTTGTGCTTTAAAATTACAGGAGTCCTTTGGTTTTAAGTACCCTTCAAATGTTGAAGGAGGCAACCTAAATATTTATCCAGCCCAATAAAACCAATCAGGATGTTTTGCTATTTTGCTATACTTTATTCAAAACTTATAGTACAAATTTATGTTTTAGTTTTTAAATTAGATTTCTCTGTGATTAGAGAGTAATATCTTCTTATTGTACAGCAAATGAAAGAAGACAAGAAAAAGGTATATAAAGACAAGGCTAAACATTTCCCTACCTCTTCACATTTATCTAGTCCCCATTCCGAGTAGTCAATATAAAAATACTCTTTATATTCTTCAACATCACTCCTTATACAATGATATGTTGTATTTGAGTTTACTTCTACACGATTATGCTGCCCTCATCAATTTGCAGCTTTCTATTTTCGCTTCATGTAACACATACAATTCTCTAAGTCAGGACACAAAATTCTAACTATCTGCTTATAATTGCTTTGCATTGTGTTATATAAATATGTGTATATCTATTCGTGAAGGCACGAGAATGGGATATATCAGACCTTTTTATTTTTGACTTTGGTTTTGCTTCTCACTTCTCTTTTTCCCCCTATTTTCTGTAGCCTCATTGCCCACTTTCTGTATATTAAGAAGTGAAGTGGTGATAACCTTTTATGTAATTCTATCACAAAACCCATAGTTGATTGGGATGTAGAACAGGTGTTATAATACAGGTGTTAGGGGATGCCTTCATTGATATGGTAGCTGATATACTTGGATGTTATAATGGTAGAAAAGGGATGAAAAATGCCTGGATTTCGGATGTATTTTTCAATGTAGGAAGATAAAGATTGAGATTTTTCGCCTGTGACGAAACATGAATATACCAATACAACCCTGAAACAAAGCATCAAAGTGCACAATGGAAGTCAGCCAATGCTCCATGACCAAAAATTTCCATCAATAGTCAAAACAATATTGCTAGCCTTTTTTGATAACAGAAGGATTATTCATCATGAATTTTACAAACTGGGCAGTTAACCAAGTTCACTATTTAGAAGTGATGAAAAGGCTGCATGAAAAATGTAGATGAAAACTTCCTGAACTTTTTACCAACAACTCACGGCTCTTGAATCACAATAATGCACCAGTGCACAGGGCACTGTCTGTAAGGAAGTTTTTAGCTATAAACAGATAACTGTATTGGAACACCCTCCATACTCACCTGATCAGGCACCCAATGACTTATTTCTTTACCAGAGATAAAGGAAATTTTGAAAAGAAGACATATTAATGACATTCAGGATATCAAGGGTAATGCAACAACAGTTTTGATGGTCATTCCAGAAAAAAAGAGCTCCAAAATTGCTTTGGGGAAGTGGACCAGGTGTTGTACTTAGGCACAGCTCAGTCTTTGAACAAGTCACAGACTTAATTGTCAGAACTTGCAGTCCAATAATTGTCTTCTACATTACTGTTTTGTTGTTAAGAATGACTAGTAAATTTTATCAAGTGCCTTTTAAACATATATTGATTTTTTTTCTATTTCACTTATCATAGTCACGAATTATTAATACATGTATAGTGACCATTTTCTTATCAACAGACCACTCTTATATATCAAGCAGGGTTGATGCTACCTGAGAGTTTGTAAGCAGCTATTTCAAAAGGCAGAATAAAAATTACACTGGAGAGGAGGAGTAAACCAGGAGCGGCATAGTTAATGAACACCTTCCTCACCTACACGTGGCTCCCACCTGGATCTCTCTGTTATGCTGTTCTCTTGGCCCCACTGCTAGTGCTGTAAAGTTTTTCTCATTTTTCAACTAGGTTTTTGCACGAGTTTGCTACATGCTTTCCCGCCCTCTATTAAACAAGGTCATTTAATTTCTTCTGCGCACTGCCTTTTCATAATCAAACACCTTCTATAATGGAATTGTGATCAAGCCACTATTCTGTAAGACTAAATGTTCATTACTTTCTGTAGCATGAAAAGTCCTAGAGATATGCCTTGACAATGTTTCTAGCCTATACCTTCAGCATATTCACTCAGATGCCCTTTGTTACAGCCTTACCAAACTTTGAGGACTCTCCACAGTCATCCAGATCTCTTTTTCATGGACTTAGTGATAACTTTTACCTGCAAAGCACTTACTACCCTAGATAATTCGCAAACATTCTGAATTTTGCATTTCATTATAAATACTTTTCAATTGGAAAATACGTGTCATTTGCACATAATTTGCAAAGACTGATTATTTGGTTTCCAGAATTCCAAGAGATTCACTTTTTATTTCTATTCCAGTGCTTCATTTATTAAACCAAAACACTTAGACCCATGTTAAATAGTAATATTTAACATTTGGAAACTTTTTCTTCTTTTCATGAGGAATGTAGCAGTGTTTAACATGTTTCTTTATTATGCAAGAAGAAGAAGGAAGTGGTGGATAACAACAACAGTAGCAGCAATCATTCAAGTTTTAATTCCAACATAATTTGAAAGGATGAGGTTTTATTACTTCAAGTATTAGAAGAAATGTTGGGAAGGTTAATGCTGACCTCTCTAGAAGAGAGAAGATTAATGCTGAACTCTCTAGAAGAGAGAAGGTTAATGCTGAACTCTCTAGAAGACATCCTACAGATCCATTTGAATGAGTAAATGAAAGGTTTTGCCACTATAATGTAAATATTTTATCTCTTAAGTTTGAATAGTAGTTTTTTTTAAATGCCATTTATTTAGTCTTTCAATCTTGCATTGGATCTGTTGTTAGATGAAATTTAATCCATACATCATGTAAATTTTTCCTAAACCTCAATTATTATACTCTGACTCAATCACCACATAGTGTCTTTAAATTAACTAAATTTGGAGGGAAAGTCTATAATTTTGTAATAAGATAAAACAGGTTTTTTTAATGCTTAATCCCCATGGAATCCAAAACTTTTTACCCTTCATCTTCTTATTCCTTATGTATTATTTATTGTATTTATTATATAAAGTCAATAGAAGTATATTGGATGGACAGTACAATGTGGTTAAAATGACAGGATTCGGGGTTAGCTACCTTTGTTATCTACTCACCATCTTATTAGATACCTTTTTTAATCATTCATTTGATAGCAAGAATAGCACCTTCATCAGATTGCTTTATATCTCTCTCCTTAATTAATTTACTAATCTATAATTTAGTAAAAGGGGATGAGAATACAGCACAGTTCTCTGTCAGTGGTCCACTAATATGAGTGGTAAGAAAGGATGACTCTGAGTGAAGTCAGTAAGGGAGTTTATGGTGGTAGAGATTTAAAAGCAAGAAAATTGATGATATCAGCCTGCTTTTTATTTTCACCACAAAATGGAAGTTCTGAAAAGGGCTAGTCAGTATTCTTACAAAAATTATTCCTGCGAATGACTACAGTCCACATCCCCACATGATCTTTGGTACGTTACCAGCTTTGAGGAAGATTTAAATATATGTTGCTTATGAAATGTTTAGCACAATATGTGGTCCTCAGTGCATAATTTTTAAAAAATATAATTGTCCCTAGTATTCTGTCTATTATGGGAATCTATATGGACGAAAAGTTATAATAATCTAAAGATCTTGATATATTCTGTATACTAAGTAAGGCAAAGATTTTCTGATTGGGGATAATTAAGAGGTTATTTTTGTGCAATCTTGGCAGGGAAATAGATTCATAAATGTCACCAAGAAGTAGAGGATTAGAAGGACACAGCCCCTTGCCAAGTCAGCATGTCGCAGCTGTAACTGCTGGTGTCTCTTAACTGTCCTGGGACACTGCCTCAGCTCCTACACCAGTTTTATATCTCATCCCTGGGACAAGTGATTATAGAAACACAGTCAGGATCAGGAGTCCAGGATTGTAATGTTTTAAAACAACCATGTTTGTTTTATATTGCTAGAACTACAAACTGGCTGGGACCTAAACCAGTAAATATAGGAAGGGAAAGAAATTTTGGTTTTGCTAGATTTCCATTTTGACCACTGCAAAATATTCAAACAGCTTTTGCACTAGTAGTTTGAAAATTAGGAATGCTCTAACTTAATGATCCATGAAGGTAAAGGTGATTAATGACCTTGTCAATTACCTCAGCATATGCTGGGGCAATAATACCTTCTCATTAAATGAACACACAGGAATAGGAAGCCAGGAGCATCTCTGAATCTGACCATAAGACAGTCAGTTCCCAGAAACAACTAAGTTTGTGTGTAAGACTCTGCATAAGGATTAGAAATGGTTCTAGGGTCCAGGAAATGTAAAACTAACTTTCATTTCCTGTGGATGATCTATCTCTTCTTCTAATGTGACTCTATTGCTTCCTTCTGATTCCAACTTGATCTTGTCTTTCAGAGCTCATACATTCCCAATTTTACCCTACGGTCCATAAACTAGGGATGCCCTAAAACTTAAGTAAAGTAGTCAAAACAAATTTAATTGATTTGCATAAGAATAGAGAAAGTATAAAAAAAACCTGGGTTCTTTATATTAAAATAAGGCTACAGAGAATTTAGTCCTCATTAACCAGAAGTTTCCAAATAACACTTCAGACTTAGTAAAATTATTTAATCCAGAAAATAAATGAAGCACTCAGCTCTTGTTTATAGTGCCTAACCAGGATTTTCTATGTCATAAAACATATACAACAATGCATGCATTATTATAGATTCAAATGGTCACATTAACGTAGAGAAGGAGAAACAAAAACTTGAAGGCACAGAAGCTGAATGCAGATGTTATTCATAAGTAGAAACAAATGTTCATGATTATATGAACTTCTTTATGGTCTTTACATACAGGAACACTTATTGATATCTCTTATTTTGTTATTGTTATTTTTCAAAATGTGACACATCATGAATACGTATTTCTGGGTTTCAAGTGATATTTTGATACATGCATATGTTGATCAAAGTAGAGTAATTGGGATATTCAGCACTTCAACTATTTATCATGTCTTTGCACTGGGAACATTCCAAATATTCTCTTTAGCTATTTTGAAAAGTGCAACGAATTATTGATAACTGTAGTCACTTTATTGTTTTATTGAACAAAAAACTTACTCCTTTCATCTAACTGTATTTTTCTTGCTATTAACCAACTTCTGCTCAGCTCCCTTTCCCTCCTTCCCTTTCTTGGACTCTAGTAATCACCAGTCTATCCTCTGCCTTCATGAGATAAACTGCTTTTTGCTCCCATGAATAAGAATATTTGTCTTTCTGTTCTTGGCTTATTTCATTGAACATAATGACCCCCAGTTCCATCCACGTGGGTGTAAGTGGCCGGATTTCATATCCTCCTTATCTATTTATAACTGATGGGCCTTAGGGATGATTCCATACCTTGGGAATTGTCAATAATGCTACAATAAGCACGAAGTGCAGAGAGCTCATCAATATGCCGATTTTTTTTTCTTTTAGATATATATCCAGCAGTGGGATTACTGGATCACATAAGAAGCCTATTTTTAGTTTCCTAAGGAAATTCTATACTGTTTTTCATAAAGACTGTTCTTCTTTACATTCTTATAACAACATGTAAGTTTTCCATCTCCACATCCTCACCAATGTTTGTTACTTTTCTGTCTTCGGGTTAATAATCATTCTAACTGAGGTAAGATTGGTGGTTTGATTTACATTTCCCTGATAGTTTGTGGTGATGATGATTTTTTTCATATATCTATTGGCCATACATATGTATCTTATTATGAAAAAATACTTAATCAGATATCTGCTCATTTTTTATCAAATTATATTTACTATTTAGCTCAAGTCAAGTACCTTATAAATTATGGTTGTTAATCCCTTGCCAAGTGGATAGTTTACTATAATGTTGTTTTTTTTTAAATATAGTCTTTCCTGGAGTTGGAGTATTGGGGTATTGGTCTGACAATTATAATTTCTATTCAGAGAAGTTTAGAAAAGTAAATACTGATATAATTTAATATGTTTAATGAATGTCTTCATTGAGGAAAAAGGGTATCAACATCAATATAAATGGTTTTCATATTTCTTATATCATTAACATTCAATACATTCTTTTGGTCACGTTTTTTTCTTTTGAGAAAATGGAACAAGCATTTGAAGAAATGTGTGTTTTGTTTCTCATCTCTTTACCTGTAAGGCCTATGCCTGCTGAATAATTTAAAAGTGAAATCAGGGGCAGCACCTGTGGCTCAAAGGAGTAGGGCACCGGCCCCACATGCTGGAGGTGGCAGGTTCAAATTCAGCCCCGGCCAAAAATAAATAAATAAATAAATAAATGAATAAATATTTCCAGATGTATATAATTTATATATGAAAAAAAGTTAAATCAAACATAGCCATCAATCAAAAAGTATGATCAAGTTATGCTTAATTTTGCTTTTAATGAAGAAATAAATTATGGCAAAATAATTATTCAGTAAAAATTTAAACAGACAAAATTCATATGAGGCATGGGTAAACAGATAAAGTATCTTTTTAAAAGTATTTTTGTGTTTAGAAATATTTTGTAGGACTTGGGGAAATTAATTTAGCAGAGCTTTATATTGTTTATGTTTTTTTCCTCATAAACTAACCAACAAATATGCTTTAGAATATTATAATTGAAAAATTGTGTTGTTTGAGATGACCGTCGGCTGCATTCTTCTTTAATTGGTCCTCAATTTTCTCAATTATTACAATAAGTTGTGTATCCTAGACCACTCGTCTCATAGGTTTTTGCTTGAATCAAATTGTTATCTTCCACTCTTAACCTACAGGCAAGTTCTATTGCTTCTACTCCCATAATGTTGTGGCTCACTTCTATAATATGTACAGTGTGTAAGAATAGGAGTCTCTTGATTTTTCAACAATAAATAATATTGCTACTGATTTATCTCCAGTAAATCTACTGTTAATAAATGCTTATACTTCTGGTATGTTTGTATTATTAAAACAAAATTTGGTAAGGTCACTGTTAATCATTTAGTTACCATGAACTCTCAAACTGGCTACTATACTTCACTGAATTTTATTATTTAGGAAAGTGACTACTACTCATGCAGCTCTTTTAGAAATCCACAGATTCCTACAAGTAGAAATACTACTAGTTAAAACATTCTTGTATAAAAAAGTGTCAAACATTTACTTACATAAACTAGGTGTTGATAACTAATATCTGATCTAATAAATTTAGATTTATTGATTGAGAAAAATCAATGGCTAATTTTGATTAATAACTCTGGCTAATATCAGGTTTCTAGTCCATGTTTTTCAAAGATTAATGCAGTAAATTTCATTTTTGATGTTCTTTGACATTTTGCAAATTAAATGGAGCCTTAATATGATCCTCTTCAGCACAATAGTAGACAGACTCCTTTGTGACTACTTTATTAACTTCTATCAGAGCACTCAAATCATGATCCCATAAGACAACTGTTCCGTTGACAGATGATGATTATTGTTATTATATTTAAGACTCTGAACTGTTTAAACTATTTCATGGAATGGCAAATAAAGACACGTACATGAAGCTTGAGTCTGAGATTTAAAATGGTGAAGAATTAAGCTTCTGGTGATGATATCTGTTCCTTACAATTGTGTAACCATTACTTTCACCCAGCTACAGTTGTCCTCACTGAAGTGTAGCTCACTCTATGATTCTGATATGTTAATGATATTGATGATGATATAGCAGTAGTTGTAATAATAATGAAATGGCCATAATAATACAGCACCTACTGAGTGCTTTGTACTCCCCAGAATGAGTTACATTAATTAACTAAACTTTACCAAAATCCTGGGAATTAGGCACTTTTATTAGCTGCATTTAAGATGTGAGAATTAAAAGGCACCTTTACTAAGTTACTTTTCCTAAAATCACGGAGGTCGAAAACACTGGAACTGTTTTGAAACCAGATCATTTAACTCCAGAATCTGTGAACTTAACACGACACAACATATTTCATTTTAACTCAACTTTAGGAGTGTACTGTGTGAAAGGAACTGTGAAAGACAATTGGAGATTATATAGATGGTAACAGACGCTCATATAGAGCTTTACAAACAGAACTTAGTCTTCAAAAACCAGAACACTGGAAACACAAAGGAGCCTATAATGTAAACAAGACCTAAGACTTGTCCACTTTAACACACCTGTGCTTCTCTCTGTTCTATATAGAAATCTCTAAGTTCCACATATTCTATATTTTTCAGTGTTCTTTTAGTTGCAAATTCCTTTCATGTGCAACAATTTGCATAAAGTCTTTTCTGTTTCTCTAGTAGTAAGACATATTTCTTTTTTATGATCCCATGGGATCTGTTTAATATTTTGTTCCTATTTAATGTTTTGGACCTTCTATATACCACAAACTATGATAAAAAAACTCCACAGACAAAATCTAGAAGTCATACAGAAATGGAAGATAAATCACTGCACGTTGTAATACTACTGCTAGAGAAGTTCATGCAGAAACTTAGTTGTAACTATGCCCTCCAGTTAATAATGGCAAATTACATGCATTCATTAATTTGCTTCTCTTTCCTCCAATATCATGGCTAAAACAAGAAAAAAGTGTTCCAAAAAGAGGCAAGGATGGAGGATAATTGAACAAAATCAAACTGAATATAGGAGAAAACAAATGATTTTTTTAAAGCTTAAATATAGACAGAAGAGTTGTCTGTCTCAGAAGACTTCAGAAAGGCAAATTTTATGGGCCTTATGGGAAAAGCCAAAAAGCAGGCAAACATGCATGAGGGCTTCCCACCCCAGAGTTTGGGCGGGTAGTGCTCAATGGTTCTAGAAGTGAGGGGTGGCTATGAAGCTGGAAAGTGGAGTGAATAACTAAAAAAAACGTTTCAGAATTCACTAGGTTTACAAATCCCCTCCTTTATTCAATGCAGCCAGGCAACCGTTCCTCTGCGGCTACTACTGCACAGGGCTTCTATTAACACTAGAGAATAAGCCCAGGGGTCCCTAAAGTGGGACATTAGGTCACATTGAATACCATGCAGAAAACAAGGTGATTATGTGAAAATTTACATATTGTATAACATAAGCACACTATTCAGTTTTCTCACCTTAATCAGCTACCTGAGAACTGGTAGATAAAATTGTAACTGCCTATATTCCAGGCAGAATATAGAAAAAGACTATTTTTCTAAAGGCTATTTCCAGTTTAAGGGAAAAATTTTAAATAATATTAATATTGAAGGTACTCTGATGAAAGGAGCCAACTCCATCACCTAATACCAAGGCCACATTCATCAAGCTGCATCCATCTTTTGGATATTCATCTTGATATCCAAAATATCAAAAGAAATCTTTTTAGAGTTTTTCTATTAGTTATGAATAGATACCCAATAATACAATCTGTGGGGAAACACCTTAATATTTTAAAAGGAAGAGGGTAAAATTAACAAAAGATCAAATTTGAACTAATATAGCCGACGAAGCTGTATTATATAGCACATTATTTTAAATCACCGTAATTGATACGCTCAGTGGAAAGTGAGAAACATCCATAAAATGAGCATACCATGTTATTGGTGACAGCCCACAAAGAACAAAAAAGCATTTGAAATTAAAACATTATTGTGTTATACCATTAACTAAGTAGTTAATAAATAAAATACATTTATTTCTTACAATTCTAGTGGGCTCAGAATTCCAAGACCAAAGTGCTGATAGCTTTGGTGTCTGGTAAAAGCCTCTTTTCTAGTTTATAAATGCTTCGTTTTTACTGTGTCTTTATCTTCACTTGATGGAATGGGGAAAGAAACTCTCTGGAGCTTCTGTTATACCGGCATTAACTCCATTAACTTTTTTTTTTTTTTTTTTGTAGAGACAGAGTCGCACTTTCTCACCCTTGGTAGAATGCTGTGGCATCACACAGCTCACAGCAACCTCCAACTTCTGGGCTCAGGCAGTTCTCTGGCCTCAGCCTCCCAAGCAGCTGGGACTACTGGTGCCTGCCACAAAGCCTGGCTATTTTTTTTGTTGCAATTTGGCTGAGGCCAGGCTTGAACCCACTATCCTCAGCATATGGGGCCAGTGCCCAACTCACTGAGCCACAGGCACCGCCATTAACTCTATTCTTAAGGGCTTTGTCTGCCCTCATGATCTAACAACTTCCCCAGAAGCCACACTTCCTGATAGCATCAACTTCAGTGTTAAGATTTTAACATATGAATTTTGAGAGAACACAAACATTCGGACCATAGCAATGTCTTTTTCAGATTTCTTAAACTTGCTGATTTCATTGTATCATTACCTTGCTATAAGGATATGTAAATTTAGGGTGATGCCTGTAGCTCAGTGAGTAGGATGCCAGCCCTATATACCAGAGGTGGTGGGTTCAAACCCAGCTCTGGCCAAAAACTAAAAAAAAAAAAAAAAAAACGGATATGTAAATTTGGCAATTACTATTTGCACTTTTTTTAAAAAGTTGGATAAATTACATAACTTGTCAATTTGTTGACACTAAAGTTTTCTAATTTAGTCAACAGAGCTCTTCATCTTATTATGTTATTGTTAGTCCCACTCATATATACACCACAAGAAGGATTACAAAATTTCTCCATCTCCTCAAGACTCCTATGCTTCCTATATAAGGCACTCACCAAGAAAGAACCTGTCTTCCTACGTCAGAGACAACAGAAGTCATTATATGGAGTTAACTTACCCATAGACTTATCATCAAACACCCCAATTATCTTTTATTTCTTCAAACAACCAACAAGACACTCAAGGTCATCTCTGTGACCATCTCTTTCCATCTTCTTAGGAGGCTAATGCTACCTGCTATTCTTTCTATTGCTTGTATACTAATCTCTACTGGATTTTTCCGATCGGTCTTTGAAAGTAAACAAATAAAGCAACAAAAGCATTAATTCTATCTCATATTTGTTCAGGCCAAAATTGATCTATCTCCTCCTTACTACATTAAAACTGCTGGCATAAATTCTCTGGAATCAATAAATTCCTTTTCTTACATTTGTCACCCTTTTTAGTCAGTTGTTTATTCCTTTCTCTAAAACTGTCTTTGCCAATGTTGTCATTAATCTTCACATTCGTAACACCCAAGGATACATTTCAGATCTCAGAGAAGCCCTTGCCCCTATGGAGAACATTCTTTTGGAAACACTCTTACTTTGCTTTTTATTATTATTATTATTTTTTTTTTTTGAGATGGAGCCTCAAGCTATCCCCCTGGGTAGAGTGCCATGGCATCACACTCACAGCAACCTCCAACTCCTGGGCTCAAGCGAGTCTCCTGCCTCAGCCTCCCAAGTAGCTGGGACTACAGGCACCTGCCACAACGCCTGGCCATTTTTTTGGTTGCAGCCATCATTGTTGTTTGGCGGGCCCGGGCTGGGGATTGGAACCTGTCACCTTAGGTGTATGTGGCTGGCACCTTAGCCGCTTGAGCCACAGGCGCCAAGCCAGAATAATGAATTCTTAATGTTCCCTATGAAATTATTATCAGGATATTACAGGGATGCTCTTTATCATCATGATATCCTCTTTTAAGTGCCTTGGGAAAAATTTCTAGGGTTTGTTTCCAAAATAGTTTTAAGAATATGAAACCAAATTTCAAACAAACACCTTTTTTTTTTAACTTTTAAAAAAAAACTTAAAAAGGAAAGCTAGGTGTGTCATGTGCCTATAATCCCAGAGGCAAAAGAATTGCTTGAGCTTAGGAGTTTGAGATCAGCCTGGGCAATATAGCAAAACACCATTTCAAAAAAAAGAGGAATAACTGTGTTTCTTATAAACTAGCTTAACTTTATGAAAAACAAGAAAAATGAGGCCAGGCATAGTGGCTCACACCTATAATCTGGGAAGCCAAGGCAGGTGGACTGCTAAAGGCCAAGAGTTCAAGAACAGTCTGAGCAATATACCCAGACTGTCTCTACAAAAAATAGAAAAATTAACTGGGTATGGTGGCACATGTCTGTAATCCCAGCTAGTAGGGAGGCTGAGATAGGAGGATCACTTCAGCAGAGGGGTTTGAGGTTCCAGTGAACTACGATGGGGGCACTGCACTGTATACTAGGCAACAGAGTGAGATCCCCACCTCCAAAAAAAAAAAAAAAAGAGAGAGAGAAAGGATATATACTCTTTAATGAGTCCTCTTTGCTACAATCCAGGTACAGTGCTAATTGCTTTACATAAATTGACCCAATTTAATCCTGAAAATCGCTACATGTATGTATTATCATATTATCCCACTTTGCACATGAGGAAACTCAAGCTTGGAGAACATAAATAATTTGCTGATCCTGACAGAATGTGGCAAGTCTTAAATATTAGAGCTAGAACTTGTATCTAAACTACATTATGCCAAAATCCATGTATGAAGCAAGTAGGCTAGATACAATTTTAACTTAAGGATATTAACTGTAAAACTATTTAGATTTCCTTCTTTATATTGGGTACCAGAAATTAAGGTCAAGAAAATCATACAGTATATTTCTGTATATTTTAGTTATGCTTCAATTAAAGGTTTATGCTCAAAAATCAAAAAGTACAACTTAAAGCCAAATTTGTATCAAGTATAGAGGACTTGAATGGCAAGCATTCATGCATATTCTCATATTTCTGATTGCCTTTTATGCCTTTATCCTTATTATATTTTCGTTTCTCATCTGTTACAACTTTGTTATTTTTATCTTTTATGTATTTATTTTTGTAGATTGAAACTTAATGCATCTGCAAATAAAGCAAAGAATAAAAATTATGTATACATTTGATTTCAGATTCCCCACCTATATAACTTCCAAGTATAGTAGAACTTACAATATTCGTAAAAGTCACTTACACAATTCTATTAACAGAGGTTTTAATAATGTAAGAAGCAACTCATTAGATAGTATATGTCACCACATTCTGTTGATTCTTTCCCAAATTTTCTCCCTTGATTCTTACTGTCATTGACATGACACAGGTCCTTATCATCTATTACCAAATTAATAAGATTATATCTGAATACTACTGAGTTGTTTTTTTTTTTTTTTTTTTTTTTTTTTTTGGTAAAGACAGAGTCTCACTTTATCACCCTGGGTAGAGTGCTGTGGTATCACACAGCTCACAGCAACCTCCAACTCCTGGCCTTCGGTGATTCTCTTGCCTCAGCTTCCCAAGTAGCTGGGACTACAGGCACCCGCCACAATGCCCCGCTATTTTTAGTTGCAGTTTGACTGGGGCTGGGTTTGAACCTGCCCCCCTCGGTATATGGGGCCAGCCCCCTACTCACTTAGCCACAGGCACCGCTCATTACTGAGTTTTTATTAGAAAGTTCTGAATGATCATTTCTCAAACATCAATGCAATGGGAATAATCTCACATAACTTTCTCTTTGTTTGTATTTATACAATTCTTCCATAATTTTAAGAACTGACTTGAAAGTTTCCTTTTGTTCACATAAGAGTAATCAAAAAGGAGTGACTAGTGAATATACTAGGTTGGACAATGTTAACTGCTGTAACATGAGCCATGAGAAAATAGTTTATTTTTTAGAGGCAAGATCTTGTTCTTTCACTTAGGCTGGAACACAGTGATATAATCTTAGTTTACTGCAGGCTTCTCCTGGGTTCAACCAATCTTTCTGCCTCAGCCTACCGAGTAGCTAGAATCACAGGTGCATGCCACCATGCCCAGCTATTTTTTAATTTTTTTGAGAGATGGGGTCTAGCTATATTGTCCAGGCTTGTCTCCAACTTCTGACCTCAAATGATCTTCCTGCCTTTGCATATCAGAGTGCTGGGGTTATAGATGTGAGCCCAGGACACTGTGCTAGGCCTCAGAAAATAGTTTCTTGTCTCAAATGCCTCTAACAACTACTGATTAAAAAAAAAATTTTTTTTACATGTATAATAAACGCCTATGCTACATCTCAGTCAGCTTCCTCCTCTACCTTTTAAAGGTACCCGTCTTCCAACTTAGCACTCATAACTACTTGGAAACCTTTGTCTCTCATTAACATCATATGCCCTTTTTTCAAAGAGGTTTTATTATACCATAGCTTTTCTCTGTATAAACCTCAATCTTTTTCTTCTCGTAGGTAGTTTTCATGACAGTGCATTCTCAAAGTTCATCCTCTTTTAGCTTTTAATTGAGAGCTATTTATGTATATAAATAGAGATCTAGTTAATTGTTTTTAAACTGTTATACAGAAGTGGGCAAGTTATTAACTACTGATCTTGGTTTTTCAACATGGTTTTGCTGACCTGTTCCTCAAGGCTATACTAAACTATATAAGGGTAAGTATATCCTTAAAAGCTCAGTCTTTGACTTTTTGCTCCTATTTTTTCAAGGCTTACTTCTTCAGAATGCTTGTCTGGTTTCTCAATGTTTCATTTCTTATATTAAGAATTACTAAGTCTCAATCCTCATGTCTAACCTTAACCAAACTTCACCTCAATTCAAGCTACTCAAAAATATCTCTTCTAGGCTACTTCTCTATCATCAGAAATGCATGATGCCTAACCTCTTGCACCATTTAAAACTCAATAACTAAAAAAGATTTTTAAAAATTTTGGAGAATAGTAAATGTGGAGGCAGGAAAATGTTTTAGTATGCCATTACTCTAACAGATCAGGAAAGAAATGATGTGGGCCTAAATAGAGGCAATGATAATGTGGATGGAGAGAGAAAACAGATTTGGGAGACATTTCAAAGAACTTATAGACTTGGTGAGCGATGTGAGGAATATTAGAGGAAGGGTGAAGATGACTCTAAGATATTTGATTTGAGTGACTGGATATCTTTCACTGAGCATCACTCAATAAGGTAGGAAATACTGGAAAGGATGATCATGAGTTCGGCCTTAAAAATCTTGAGCCAGAGAAGATTGTATGACATCAAGATGAAGATTTGTTAGTTGGGTAGATATGGGTCTGAAACCGAAGAGAACACCTCATTATAAATGGTAAGTGATAAATGAAAGCATGAGAGTGGAAGAAATTTACCTAAATTGACACAGAGTGGAAGAGGACTTAAGATGGGAAAAAGGAAGTAAAAATCAAATATATAACACACGTACAAACCCATTACTTACCTTCTTCTCCACCTGGGTCTCCTTCCAAGCATCTCTGTTCTTATCAATGAGCCTATCTTTGCTTAACATTCTCCCACTATTTTGATTCTTATATTCAGTCACTACATAGTACAGTGGGTAAAATCATGGACTCTGAAGCCTTATTTCCTAGGATCAAAACTCTGCGCAACCACTTACTAGCTGTGTGATCTTGAACTACTCTGCCTCACTTTCCCATCTATCAACAGCAAATCATTTCACAGAGTTGTTACAGAAAGTTAAATGAGTTAATTTTTTAAGGAGCTTAGAATAGTTCCTGGTATGTGTCATAAAAATATTTGTTAGGTAAATAAAGCCTTTCAATTTTCTTGTGAAATCCTTCACCTGTCATTTTCTCAGTCCCATTTAACACCAAACCAGTTGAGGTGACCAAGGTTTCATACATCATCACCTTATTGCTCTATAAAAAATTTGTTTAAAGGGTTATCAATGACCTCTTCATAAAAGAAATGCAATCATTTTTCCCTCATTCCTCAAATGATCTCCTTAGAACTCTCTTCTTGTGATTTCTGTTTCTTCTTAGTTGCTGGATCTATTCCCATGGCTTTACTCCCTACCTGATATGAGCTATTCCTATGGCTTAACCTTTACTTTGAGCCATAAGATTTCAGCTGAACTTGCATTTTTCAACCAGATGCTGGACAGATCTAAGTAGCTATCCCATTAAACCTTTAATTCAACATGTCCAAAAAACGAATTTGTAATCTACACTATGCTTATGGTTTTATCTCTACTCTTCAAATGCCAAAGAACCTAGAACCTAAGAATTAGATTTAATAACTCTCACTTCTTCACCACACAATTCTGAAGTCATGATGTAATTATCTCCAGCACATTTCAAACAACACTGTTGTAACTGTATTTCAAGACTTCAGTGCCTCTCACCAGATTGGTTTCATTTATTCCTTCATAAGAATCTCCAGTAAGAGTTCCTACCCTTTAGCTAAACAGTCTAGATTCAGTTAATAGAAATTCTTTTTCTATAGGCTTTCTACAGAACAAAATGCAGTGCAAAAATGACCTTATCTGTCTCCTGCTCAAAATTCTTCAAAAACCTACCTATTTTCTCTAGGATTAAATCCTTCATTATCTGGACCTCAGAGTATTTTCTCAGCCTCATACACACATATACCATCCTGTGCAAAGGAGCTCTCCCATTGTTCTTCTTCCCCCTCAAGTTATATTCATTTTTCCATTACAACTGTTCCTTCTCCAGAAAAGCTCTTCAAAACCTTATCCTCAACAAGAAGTAAAATTCAGACGTCACTCTCTAAAGTCTTCCCAGCAACTGTCCCTTTAGCAGTTCATACATATATGACTGATCATGTATGTTGCAGAAACACTTGTTTGTATCTGACTCCCAAACTTGCCCCTGCAAATGTTAATATCTAACGAATCCCTTGCGACTGGCCTAGCTCCAGCAACAGACAAGTGCTGTGGACAGTGGCTGAATTGGGGGGGAAAATGCAAAAGGGTAGCTTAGCATTGATAGTGATTCTCGCGGATCTGGAATTCAAGGCCTTGTCTTGGGCTGGCTGCCGAGGCTCATTTTCTCAGGGGCCTCAGTTCTGGCACTTCTTACAAGTTAGCAGAGTCCAGCTTCCAAGCCAACTGCTGGGCCCTCAATTGGCATTCCAGGAGGCGGTCCCTGGGACACGCTCAAGCTCCCCACTCCAGTCCCAGAGAAGGGAAAGGGGCGGGGCGCAGCCTGGGTCGGACCCGGGATTCCTGAAGACTCCTGGGGCCTAGGCTAGCCCCTCAGCCCCCATCCCAAGGCAGGTCCCGGCCAATCCAGGGCCCCAAGGGGGATCCATTTTGAGAGACCCCACACCCCAGCCCGGCGCTCCGGCCGCCTCTGCACTTACAGACCCGGGGGAAGACCGCCGTCTGGATCCCACACCGCCAGGAGCTCCGGCCCCTCGGGGCTCCGGGAAGGGGGAGGGGCAGGGAACCCGAGCCAAAGGGGGACCCAACGGAACCGGAAGGGCAGCCCTGGCCGGACAAAGACAACTTCCAGGTACCATGGTCTCTCCACCAATCGGAAGGCTCGGAGGACAACGGGGCCCCGCGAGGGACTTTCCCCGTTGTAGGCGGGGCGCGAACAAAATGCCCAGCGCTCTTGACTCTACAGTCTCTGCTGGAGTCCTGCGGTCTGGCGGACCTTTAGCGTCGGCGGCTTGGAACCTGTGCACTTGGTAAGGACCAACTGCCCAAGGCCCCATTCTGAGCGCCTGTTCTGGAGTTGGGCTTCGCTGGTCAGCTGCCTGTGGGGGCCAACAGCGCCTCTGCGCTTCAGCCTTAGTAAGTCCCTCTCGCTTACGACTGTGGACTCGTCGGCGCGCGAGTCCGGAAAGCGGAAAGCGGTATTATTTCCTGCTTTGGTTTTTTTTTTTTTTTTCAGGATCTTGCCTTGGGTGTCTTCTTCCTAGTCAGTAATAGGGCAGTCTCTTGCCTTCCCGTGGCATTCGTTAGGTGCTACTGTGCTGACCATTTACAAATACCTCTCGCCAGCGCGGACTACTCTCCTGAGCTCCAGAGCCAACTGCACTGAAAATATCTTCATTTGGGTATCTTACTGTACCCTTTAATTATGTCAAGTTCATCTGTAGACCTGCTCTGCTTATCTCTCGTAGTCTCTGTGTTGGTGAACGCATCACTTAGGCATTATTCTCTACCAAAAACCTAAAGTATCATTTTAGAGCTCTTTTACATACCAATCTAGTTGTTCACTGGGTCTTCCCCATTGTTTTCTTTTTTTGGCGAGGGTGGGGCGTATTTATTATGGTAAATGTGCATAACAATTATCATAATAATAATTTACAGGTGTAAAGTTTAATGGGTTTAAAATTGAAAACCTTGTGTGCAGTCACAGTGTTACATTACCATCACCACTAACTGTCCCTACCTTCATTCTTTTGCATCCGGATATCCAGTTTTCTCAGCATCGTGTGTTAAAATAGTTCATCTTTCCCCATTGGTATTGGCACCCTTGTTGAAAATATATTAACTGTATATATATAGGAGAGTTTATTTCAGAGCTTTGTATTTTTACAGATATGTCTGCCCTTATGATAGTACCGTAGTTTTAATTACTGTAACTTTGTATTAAGTTTTGAAGTCTCAAAGTGTAAATCCTCCAACTTTACTCTTTTTTCTCCGGATTGTTTTGGCTATTCAAGGCCTTTTGTAATTCCTTGTGAATTTGAAGATTCATTTGAAAAAGGCTTTTGGAGTACTAGGTCACTTTGGATAGTACTGTATTGACATCTATATTAGGTCTTCCTATCTATTAAAATAGAATTTTTTCCTTTTTTTTTTTTTTTTTTTTTAAGTTTTTTTAAAGTGATTTTTTTTATGTATTTGTAATTGACATAAAGTTATATGTATTTGTGGGGAACAATGTAATGTTTTAATAATATACATTGCATAGTGATCAAATGAA
>CAUYTI010052433.1:0-16932 GCA_963575145.1 Galago senegalensis | reverse complement strand
CGTGCTTCCAAGTATTGGTCGATTTCCTTCAGATTGTCATATTTCTGGGAATAAAGTTTCTTGCAAGATTCACTAAGGATTTTTTGAATTTCTAAGGGGTCTGTTGTTATTTCATCTTTACCATTTCTGATTGATGAGATTAGAGATTTTACTCTTTTTTTCTTGGTTAGGCCGGCCAAAGGTTTATCTATTTTATTGACCTTTTCAAAAACACAACTTTTTGATTTATTGATCTGTTCTATAATCCTTTTATTTTTAATTTCATTTAATTCTGCTCTAATTTTGGTTATTTCTTTTTTTCTGCTGGGTTTGGGATTGGAATGTTCTTCCTTTTACAGTTGCTTAAGATGTCCCATTAAGTTGTTGACTTCCTCTTTTTCTGTTCTGTTGAGGAAGACTTGTAATGCTATAAATTTCCCTCTTAGGACTGCCTTTGCAGTATCCCAGAGGTTCTGGTAACTCATATCTTCACTATTATTATGTTCTAAAAATTTGGTAATTTCCTTCTTGATCTCATCTTTGAGAGAGCCTAATTGGCTCTTGATCTCATCTTTGAGAGCTGAACCTAATTCAGCATAAGGTTATTTAGCTTCCATGTTTTGGTATGAGACTGCAAATTGCTGTTGTTACTGAGTTCAACTTTTATTCCATGATGGTCCAAGAAGATGCATGGAATAATTTCTATTCTTTTAAATTTACTGAGGTAAGACTTATGACCTAAGATGTGATCAATTTTGGAGTATGTTCAATGGACTGATGAGAAAAATGTGTATTCAGTTTTGTTAGGATGAAAAGTTCTGTAGATGTCTGTTAGGTCCTAAAGTTGAATAGTTAAATTTAAATCTGAGTTTTCTTTGCTCAGCTTCTTTTTGGAGGGTCTGTCCAACACTGCCAAAGGAATGTTGAAATCTCTAACTATGATGGAGCTGGGAGAGATCAAATTGCTCATGCCAGTTAGAATCTCTTTTATAAATTGATGTGCATTCTGGTTGGGTGCATAGATATTGATAATCGAGATCTCATCATATTGAATATTGCCCTTAACAAATATAAAGTGGCCATCTTTATCTTTGGTTACTTTTGTTGGTTTAAAACCTATTGTATCTGTGAATAATATTGCAACACCTGCTTTTTTCTGCTTTCCATTAGCCTGGAATACAGATGACCATCCCTTCACCCTGAGTCTATATTTGTCTTTTAAGGTAAGGTGAGATTCTTGTATACAACAGATGTCTGGTCTGAGTTTCTGTAACCAATCAGCTAATCTGTGCCTCTTTAGAGGACAATTTAAGCCATTCACATTGATAGAAATTATTGATAAGCCTGCTAAAATTTGGGGCATTGGTTGTTCGAAATTCCTGTAGACATTTTTAATCCTTTTGCCATTGTGGAAGTTGGAATTTGCTCAAAAGTTTCTGGGTTGGTTTATGGGTTTACTTTTGTGGTGGAGGATTCCACTGGTCATTATGGAGGATAGGTTTGAGAATTTCCTGGAGAGCTGATTTAGTTATAGAAAATTTCTTCAACATGTGAATGTCATTAAAGTATTTAATTTCTCCATCATAGATGAAACTCAGTTTAGCTGGATACAGGATCCTGGGTGAAAGTTATTTTGTTTTAGGAGATTAAAAGTCAATAACCATCCTCTTCTAGCCTGAAAGGCTTCAGCTGAGAGATCTGCAGTCATCCTAATACTCTTTCCCTTGTAGGTTATGGTTTTCTTAAGTCTGTCTGCTTTCAGAATTTTCTCTTTCATCTTAACTTTGGTGAAGTTAATTATGAGGTGTCTGGGGGATGTCTTGTTTGGGTTGAGTAGTGCTGGGGTTCTGAAACTATCTGTTATCTGAATTTCAGAATCTCTTGGCATGTCTGGAAAGTTCTCTTTCATAATTTCATGAAGAAGATTCTCTATGTTTTGTGAAGCAACTTCATCACCTTCAGGGATTCCTATAAGGTGAATATTAGTTTTCTTCGAATTATCTGAGAGTTCTCTGAGAGTGAGATCTGTTTTTGCTCTCCATTTCTTTTGATCTTTGCACTCCTGGGCTTCTTCAAAAGCTTTGTCTTCAAAAGCAGAGATCCTTTCTTCTGCCTGTTGCACTGTGTTATGGAGGAATTCCACTGTGTCTTTCAGATCCTTGAGGGATGCGACCTCTTGTCTCAGTGTTTCAAAATCTTTAATCATTTTATCTTTGAAATCATTGAGTTCTTGAGAAATCTTTTGAATAATTTCTTGAGATATCTTTTGAATAATTTCTTGAGAAATCTTTTGAATAATTCTTGAACTCCTAATTTCTTCCTTTCTTCCATTCTGTTAATCTTATTTGCTATCCACATTCTGAACTCGATTTCTGACATCCCAGCTGCTTATGGATGGAATCTTCAATTGTGTCTGCCCCATTTTCCCTTAGAGGAGTTAATCTACTCTGGTTATTTGGGTTGCCAGAGTTTTTCTGCTGATTCTGCCCCATGCTGGGTTTACCTTTTTTGGCGGTCTTATCAGAACCATTCAGTTGGTGGCTTCTTCTGGTTGCCCAGAGAGACAGTCAGAGTGTGTTGTTGTCTTCTCCCAGTTCTCGGGTGCTGGGGCAACCAGGGTACAGTGGAACAGCAGCAGTTGCACAGAGTATGTGTGGCCAGATTAGGCCTCGTTCAGCCTGCTGGGGCGACTGGCAGCAGCAGGATCAGTCCTAGTTCGGCCCCTCCGGGGAAACTGGTGGAACAGGGGAACTGTAGTAGCTAGGTCAGCCCTCGTTCAGCACCCTGGAGCAGCCAGGGGGTGGGGGAATGGCAGGGGTAGCACAGGATACGGGAGTGACCAGATCAGTCCTAGTTCAGCTCCTCCAGAATAGCTGGGGGGGAGTGGAGGACTCCTTTCACCGTCACCCATTGGACACGTGCAGCACTAGCAAGCCAATCTGTGCCCTCCCAGCACAGGAGCCCAGAGCGGGGAGCTCCTCCACCTCTGTCTGTGGGATGTACGTGGCTCTAGCAAACAGTTCTGGGCCTTCCCAGAGTGGTAGACCCCTCCACCACCACCTACAGGGTGCGCTTGGCTCTAGCAAGCAGTTCTAGGCCCACCCAGCTTGGGTACCTGGAGCGGGGAACTCCTCCCCTGGCCCCCATGGGGTGTGTGTGCCTCTAGCAAGCTGTTTTGGGTCTACCTGGAGTGGAGGACTCCTCTGCCACTATTTCTGGGGTTTTTAATGTAGACATTTAAAGCTATGAATTTGCCTTTTATGACCACTTTTGCTGAATCCCACAAATTTTGATAATTTGTGTCCCTTTTGGTATTTGGTTTGAAGAATCTTATGATTTCCATCTTAATTTCCTCCTTGACCTAATAATTTTTCAACTATTGTTGTTTAATTTCCATGACTTTGGGTAGAATTGAGTATTTCTGTTGAAGTTGAATTCTAATTTTATTCCACTGTGGTCTGAAAAAATACATGGTCTAAGTTCTAATTTTTTGAATTATTTAAGACATGTTTTGTAGCCTAAGATCTTATCAATCTTGGAAAATGTTTGTGTGATGAGACGAATGTATATGCAGTAGTTTGAGAGTAGTGTATTCTGTTAGTATCTGTTAGGCCCATTTGTTCCAGAGTCTCATTTAAGTTTCATGTTTCTTTATTTTCTACTTGGAGGATCTATCCAGCTCTGTCAGTGGAGCAATGAAGAACCCACCTATTATAATTTTGCTATTTATCACTTTGTTTAGATCTAGTAGAATTTGCATTATAACTCTGGGTGCATCTGTGTTAGATGCATAACTATTTATAATGGTTGTGTCTCCTTGTTAAATTGCTACCTTCACTATTGTATATTGACTATCTTTGTCTTCCTTTTGTTGCTTTGAAGTCTATGGTATCTGGTTACACAAATGACTGCACCAGCTTTCTTTTGGTTTGAATTTACATGGAATACTGTTTTTGTTCCATTCACCTGGACTCTTAATGAGTCCTTGTGCATTAGATTTGTTTCCTGGAGATAGAAGATACTTGGCTTATTTTTTTTTTAATCCATTCAGCTAGCCTATATCTCCTTAGAGGGAGTTCAATACATTCACATTTATTGAGAGAATTGATAAGTGGGGTGGATATCTGTTCATCTTTTTGAGCAGAATTTCACTGCTTTGCTAGGCCTCTTGAGCCACTGTGGTGTTTGGGCTTTGAAATTTAGTATTTGGATGATTTTACTCTGGTAAGGGTCTATTGTACTTATCAGTGTAAAATGAAGATCTGAGTACTTCCTATAGGGCAGGTCTGGTCTCAACAAATTCCCACAGCATTTGCTTGTGTGAGAAAGTCTTTTTATCCCCTTTATACAAGAAACTTACTTTGACAGGGTGCAAAATTCTAGGCTGGCCATTATTCTGTTTGGGAAGACTTAAGTGGAGCCCCAGTCTCTTCTGGCTTGTAAAGTCTTAGTTGAGAAGTCTGCAGTCACTTGGTTTTTCCTATCTAAGTTGCCTGTTGCTTTTGTCTCATGGTTTGTAGTATTTCTCTTTTGTGTTAATTTTAGCCAGTTTGATGACTCATATCATAGTGATTGCTTCTTGGTGATGAATTTCCCTGGAGTCTGATGAGCTTCTATTATCTGGATGTCCAGATTTCTTTCAATACCTGGGAAATTTTCCTCAAGTATTCCCACAAATTGGTTTTCCAACCTTTTTGTATTTCCATCTTTATCCTCAGGGATGCCTATAATTCCTATGTTAGCCCTCTTTGCATTACCCCATATTTTATGTTGGTTTTGTTCATCTCTCTTATTTCTCTTTCTCTTTGACTGACTTGTTTAAATCAAAGGTGTTGTCTTTTAGAATTGAGATCTCTTCTTCTACCTGGTCTATCCTATTCTTAAGGCTTTCCACTGTATTCTATATTTCCTTAAATACATTTTTCATTTCCAAAGGCTCAGCTTTATTTTTTTAATAATTAGATTTATTTAGTGAATTTTTCATTTACTTCATGTATTATTTTTTTAGTTTCTTTCTGTCAGGTTTCTATTTTCTCTTATATTTCATTGAGCTTTCTACAATCCATATTTGAAATTCTTTATCAGTCATTTCAATTTTTTCATTTTAGTTGGTTTCCTTTGGTTTGAAGTTATTGTTTTCTTTTGGGGGTGTCCTTTTGCTCTGATTTTTCATGTATCCAGAGATGTTTCACTGATCCCTGCTAATCTGGAGAGCTTTTGCTTCTCATTTATGTATTTTCTTTTGTTTAGATGATGCACACCCACTTTAATCACTAAGACAGCAGGAGATGTTTGTGATTGAGACTCAACTGGGCTATAGTAATCAAAAAATCATGGTACTGGCACAAGATCAAAGACATAGACTAATGTAGCATAGCATAAAACCCAGATATAAAGCCATCTTCATATTGCCATCCAATCTTTGACAAAGCAGACAATATCATACACCGAGGAAAAGAATCCCATTCAATAAATGGTGCTGGGAAAACTGAAGAGCCACCAGTAGAAGATTAAAACAGAATCTGCACTTCTCACCACTCACAAAAATTAATTTGTCATAGATAATTAAGCCTAAGGCATGAAACTGTAAGAATTCTTAAAGAAAATATTGGAAAACCCCTTTAGACAACGGTCAAGGCAAAGATTTATGAAAGAAGGCAATCACAGCAACAACAAAAAATAACAAATCAGATCTATTAAATTAATAAGCTTCTGCATAGCCAAGGAAACAATAGAATGAGTAGACTACCTACAGAATGGAAGAAAATATTTGTGTGCTATACATCTGATAAAGAGCTAATAGCAAAGAACACTACAAAGAACTCAAGCAAATCAGCAAGAAACAACTAAACAACTTCACTAAAATGTTGGCACAAGACATGAGCAGAAGCTTTTCAAAAGATGATAGACTAATGGCCAATAAAAATACTAAAAAATGCTCAATGTCTGTAATCACCATGGAAATGCAAATCAAACCCACAATGATATATCATTTGATTCCAGTGGCGATGACTTTTATCAACACCCCCCCCCAAACAGTAGATGCTGGCATGGGTGTGGAGAGAAAGGAACACTTATACACTGTTGGTAGGACTGTAAACTAATACAATCTCTGTAGAAAGTTATATGGAGATATATCAAGGAACTAAAAGTAGACCTCGTATTTGATCCAACAATCCCACTATTTTATATTTACCCTGTGGGGGGGGATAAAGTCATTTTTTATTAAAAAGACAAATTACTTGAATGTTTACTGCAACAAAATTCACAATTGCAAAGATGTAGAACCAACCCAAGTGCTCATCAATGCATGAATGGATTAATAAATTGTGTTATATGTATACTGTGGAATACCACTCAACCATAAAAAAAATGGGAAAATAATACCTTTGTAACAACTTGGATGGAACTAGAGACCATTCTTTTAAGTGAAGTTTCACAAGAATAGATAAACAAACACCACTTGTATCCACAATTAAATCGGAACAAATCGATCAACACTCACGTGCACATTTGTTAGTAAAACTTAATGAAAAGCAAGCAGGTGGGAGGGGGTAAGAGGGAAGCATAAATTTATACCTAAAGAGTACAATACACACTGTTCAGGTGAGGGACATACATATAACTTTGACACTTTGACTCAAATTGTAAAAAAGCAATTTGTGTAAGCAAAACATTTGTCCCTCCATATTATTCTAAAATAAAAAGTTAAAATGTAAAAATAATTTCTCTTCCCCACTCTCCTTTTTCAGTACAAGATTTACATTCATTTTTTAATTCATTTATTGGATACTTATTATGCATTGTGTTTCAGGAGGCTTAAATCTTCCTTTGCTAAAGAAGTATGTAGACATACAATATGAGATACCACGTAAATGCTCCAGAAGGGACTAACTTCAAGCTGTGCAGGAGTGAAGGGTGTCAAAGCAAGGGGATATAGAATCTCCTAGTGTCTTGGAAGGCTTTTCAGAAGTGGAGAAACCTTTTCATTTGTGCTGGTTCTTAATGAAGTCCCCTTTATCCTTCAGGTATGGTATTCCAGCCCGAGGGAACACAGATATGAAACTGCATAGTGCACTCAAAGAATAATAAGACATTCTGCTCCAACTCACTGGAGGAGAAGGTATCTAGGACAGGCAGTTAATGTCAAATGTTTCATGATTTTAAGAAGGATGTTGTCTCAGCCGATGCCCTGCAAGGGAGCAGCAGCTCCCGCCTAGGAAGAGAGAGGTTACTCGTTGATGATAAAATGAGACCTACCTCATGTGATTGTAAAGAAAAGGAAAAAATTGTAGTAGTAGCAGCTTGGAAGAAAGAAAATGGATTCATAAATGTATCTGAAGTTTATTTTTAGGAGACAACATTCATCTTAAAATCATGAAACTTTTGACATTAACTTCTTGTCCTAGATACCATCTCCTCCACTGAGTTGGAGCAGAATGTCTTCTTATTCTGTGAGTACACTATGCAGGGCTTTTTTTTTTTTTTGGAAAAAAATGTAGTAATAGTAGCTCTGGAAGAAATAAAATTTATTCATAAATGTATCTGAAGTTTATTTTTAGGTCCATTATGTGTACATGACTTTCAGATATAAAACTTACAAAGAATCAGACTTACAGGTTATTTGGGAGCTTTCAGTAAAAGCATGACAGAGTTCTGACTTTTAGCAAAGGCAAGAGATCTATGAAAAATTTTTTATGAATTACACTATTTATTTATCATTTATACCCAATACTGGAGTGAAAGAAGCTTTCATAAGCAATTCTCTAAGAATGAAGTGCCAGGGTTTATAGAACAAAAAAACAGATTTTTAGATGAAAGTATCTTTTTTTTTTCTTCCGTGTTGAATGGGGTTAGCACAGCTTGAAAAAGAAAGTCATGTTTTGGTTAACTGTTAACTCTTTAGGGAAAACAAAAAGGAGTGTTAATGAGAATTTTTTAAGTCTGTAAAGGCTTTATAATACATACTAGGAATAAAGAGAAGACAGGCAGTCCAGAGAAAGTGCTGTTTAAATTGCATGTTGTGGAGGAGTGTTTGGGGAGTTTTGAGATGGCCAGAAATAGAACTGTTTCTCAAACTTTCTAGGCAGACCAGGTGCCACCCAATACAGGGACTAGGTTTTTCTCTCTGTGCACAGCTGGCAGTGGGTGGATTAGTTGTATCCACCCAAGCTATGAATTGAAAACCAATTTCTTTGAAATTGTCTTAGTTTGAATGTTTTCTTTCTCCCTTCACCCACCAGTTAGCCATGAGCCCTGGATGTTTTTCTGTTTCTGGAAAAGTCTGAGGTTAGCAGGGTACCCTGCCATTCTTTATACCTGGGACCTTCTCACTTTTATAGTATTTTACACATTGTGGAATATTAATTGATATTAATATCAAACCTAGCAGCAGACATCAATCTGTGTACATGGGACACAAAGGCTCAACGAGGTTGAAAGAGTTAAGTGCTAAGAGGTGATGGAGTAACTCAGTCCATAAGGAAGGATGGCTTAGCTCCTTCACTCTTTCACTTTTAGATAATGTCAGTGGGAATTGTGGAAATCAGGTCCCTCATGCAGTCCTCCTCCCTTTAGTTCTCCTACAGAGGAAAAACATGATATTCTGGTCAAAGTTCAGGGCACTCCTTGGTCCTTATACAAATGGTAAGGCCCACAGGCAGAAACAAGCTAAGCACTTTCCTCTTTGACTTCTGGGCTCTCACAAGCTAGGCCTTTCCAGTCTTTGTCTCTTATCATACACACATCTCGGTGGCTGGGGAAGACCAGTCATTCCCTCCCTTCATTGAAAAGGCCCTGTGTGTGATGGTTAAAAGTGTAGGTTCTTGGGTTTGTGGTGTGTGGGTTCTAATCCCAAATCTTCACTTACTCTTCTACAGTGCTTCTGTTCATGTCTTCTGAAGGCTTACATAGAAAAAGCCAGAGTAAGAGCTACCATGCACTCTCTAGTGGTTTTCATCTGGCGATGCTTCCTGGGGTATGCAAGGGCATTCATTAGAAAAAAAAAATCAGAGATTGTTTTTATATTTTGTATATAAAGTATTAAGCTTTTCTGTTAATCAGTACATGGATCAATGCTGTTCCCACACTCACTGTCGTCTCAGACAGTAACCCAGGCCCTTGAGGCCTCCTGAAGGAAAAAGGAATATTTCTTAATATGAGTTGTTGATGGTGTGTCTCTCACTCATTTGATTTTAGTACTCTTGTGACAAAGTTACAGTTTGCATGCCATGTATTGACATCAAATAATTATTTTCATAAATGTGAGAACTACAAATATTTTAATTTTAAAAGCTTTCTAACCTAAGGCGAAATGAACTTGAAAATATGTTCTGCACAGAGGTCTGCCATTTATCTCATGATGAAATATTTAAAAGAACTGTTGAAATTTAAAAGTTACACACTTTTATTTTGCAAAAAGATAAATATTTTAAATTTGTTAAATATGTTTGTGAGGAAAATGACCTTTAGCAGTATGCTATATGAAATATATATATGTTATATGTTTACATGGATATTCACTAAATATATTTCTCTCAAAGGCAAAGGTGTCATTTAAACAATAAGAGAGAAAATAAATGCTACTTAAAAATCTTATTATACAGAGAGTGCTTAAAAAATGGATAATTAGAAATGTTTCCATTGCTGTGTATTTTATTGCTGAAAATAGTGTATTACCTATCAAAACTCTTATACTGACTGGCACCTGTGGCTCAAAGGAGTAGGGCACTGGCCACATATCAGAGGTGGCAGGTTCAAGCCTGGCCCCCAGCCAAAAAACTGCAAAAACAAAAAAAGAGCTCTTATACTTACAAAATTCTATGTATTTACAAAACTGGTAAACTGAATTTTCTTACCTATTTACAAATCTTTTAAATGAAGTTATTCAGTGAGTTTTGAATCCATTTGTTAAAAAAAGAAAATCAGAAAATTTATGGCTTTCCAATTTGTTTACTAAGAACAACTCATTAGGGTGGCTCCTGTGGCTCAGAAGGGTAGAGCGCTGGTCCCATATGCCGGAGGTGGCAAGTTCAAACCCAGCCCCGGCCAAAATACAGCAAAAAAAAAAAGAAAGAAAGAAAGATGGAAACTTGATGTCTGAATTTCAGCAAAATCTTTTGTGTAATTGGTATATGGGATTGAAAAATTAATTCTGTGATTAAGTAAGCATAAGTAATATACTTCTATTTGTAACTATGGATGTTTTTCACCTAGCTTCTCAACTATGGTAGCAAATAAAACTAAATATTAAAATAACTAAGACTTAGACAAAAGTAGACTTTCAGGGCCGGTCATAATTGCTCACACCTATAATCCTAGTACTCTGGGAGGCCAAGGCTGGTGGATTGCTTGAGCTCAGGAGACCAGTCTGAGCAAGAGTGAGATCCTGACTCTAAAAATAGCCGGACGTTGTGGCAGGCCCCTGTAGTCCCAGGGGAAAGCTGAAGCAAGAGGACTGCTTGAGTCCAAAAGTTTGCAGTTGCTCTGAGCTATAACTCCACAACACTTAACCCCAGAGTGATTGAGACTTTCCCCTGCCTCCCCCCAAACACTAGACTTTCAAATAGCTGAATCACAAAGTTTAAAACCAAATTTTAAAGATGTTGAGACACCATTTACTACATTTATTATAAACAGTATTGTAGAAAGAATAGAAAAAGTTTGTCTTGTTAATTAAAAGAGAATACTTACAATTATGGTGTATTTAGTTCTTACATCATCCTTTTATATTTGTTCTCTAGTGTACCAAATGCTTTAGAGACCAAATACTTTAGTAGCACCTTATGAAGAAGTAGATGTACGTGTACTGAGGGAGCATGCTCACAACCATTTTCCTATCGGGCATACTTAACCATACTTCACCAGGAAACTCATTTTGTTATCCTAAAAAAGAACATAAACAAGCTCTGGTAATGTTGGGAACTTATTCCTCAAAGTGGGAATTCAAATTATGTAATTTCTCTTCAGGGTTTTTATAGTTAATGCTGTTGAATCTTGCTCTCAGAAATTCTCATGAGTAATCACTGTTTTCTTCTTGAAATCCCAGACATGGTGGTGGATGCACTTTCCACCGTATTTGCTTCCAGTTACTAACCAGGCATTTGTGGGTGAGTAAAACTTTCATTGTAAGGTAGAGTATGATAACCCTTCCTTGTGTGTATACACCAGCTCCAGCAGTATGACTTTCGTGTCTCTTATTAGCCTTATAAAGCCAGAAGTTGTTTGCCAGAAAATGAATTAAAGGACAGAAAAGGGGCTAATAGCAGAGAAACAACAGAAGTTGTAGAATTCACTCTATTTAGGAAAGATGGTAAGAGAACTCACTAGCTAGGTCAGTAGCTCCAGACGCCTAGAAAAATCTATCACTCCATTTCTCAATGACTCTAAAGACTCTTTTGATTAACATGTAACATGTATTCAAAACTAGAAGAGTCCACTGAGCGGATCCAGCCCGACACTGAATTGCACTCTCCATACACCATCCCCTGACTGACCTCTCCTTCCAGCCTGAAGGAACAGGGCACAGCCCTTCTTACGCTCTCCAGTTGTAGAGTGTCCTGTACCTCAAGTAAACTGTGAGGTCCTTGAGGGTGGGGACCATCTCACAGGTCACAGGCTTTCTGATGCATCCTCTGTGCTCATAACCAGCCATGTCAAAGAGCTTCTGTCTAGAGATATTGCACATTGGAGTCAGCTGGCGAAAGCAAGCAGCGAGATTTGTGAAGTAGATCACAATATTGACTCCCAAATAACGGAATGTTATTTTTGGTTTTGCGTATGAATTTATTTGACACATCTGTGATATATGTATTTGGAGAGTGAATATAAAATTATTCTCTGAAAACACAATCAAAAGAGACTGATCAGTTCCTTACTGCAGTGGTATTAAAAGGCTTTGCTCGGTCTCTTTTCCTCTCAGTGCTGAGGACAGATCTCTAAAACTGTTGTAATCTGGAGCAAAACTATTCAAATTTTGCCCCAATTTAGTGATCTCTCTGGGAGGGAGAGTTAAGTCTGTCCCTTACTCTCTACCCCCTTCCCTCTTCTTTTTTATTACAGCTAAGCCACTTTGGAGGGACACTGAGAAATGCTTATCTTTCTTTCCAGCTGAAATGCATAAAACAATAAATAAACATTCACTGAAAAAGTCAACAGCGGTTAATAAATATAGACTCCAAAGTCTACATCTTTGTGAAATTGGAGTACCCCGCAGAATTTAGTTAGAAGTCATGATAAATAAAGTTCTGCACGCCTCTCTTTTTCCAGGATCCCCTGTTTACCTTTTGGTTTTAAGCACTAGGTTGAGAGGGTTGATTTCCAGGAATTCAAACAACCAAGCTGACTAAGTTTTCTGGAAGCTCTGAAGACCTAGTAAATTTTTTATATGAATGGAGTCCAACTTACAATAAAATCTCTCAGTGATTTTCTGCTTATTTTCCCATTGAAAAAAAGGTGGGGGATTCCTTTTCCTCTCAGATTTCTTTTTTCCAGGGCCAGATGGAAGGGGGGTGTATGGTGACTGCCCTTGAATGCTAAAGCACATGGTACCTTTATTACATTACCTTTATTAAAATATATATTTTCTAGGCTAGTTTTTTCTCAGTTATTTTCAATTTCTATAGTTAATCTTGGACTGCATTTAAAGAGTGGCGAAATGGACATATTTTTAGTTAATAGTTTAAACATGTCAATTTAAATGGGGTTCAGAGGACCAACATATTTTATTATGCTTCTTGGGAGGGGAAATGACGCTAAGATTTCAGGAGCTTATATGAAGGAGTCCGCTTCATACACGCACGTACAGGCTGAGGACTGGTAGTAAATGATGCCAAAATGCACTGAAAAGATTTGATAATATTTTTATTAAAAGTAACAGAAAGAAAGCATGAAAAATGTGATCTATCAAATAAGCCTTCTTTTCCCCTCATGAAAGGACAGGAAAACGAGAATGAACTGCTGGTGTATACCACAGGCTTAACTAAGAAATAAATTTTGAAACTATATTGGCTAGGTTGTTTTAATTCTCATCTGAAAATAAATTTCCCATCACTTCCTTGGTGTTTTACTTTTCCCTATCTGTGAAATATCGTGTTTTATTTCTATGGTTCATTTGCAAAAATTGATTTGAGAGGCTTTCTCCAAAAGATGTTCTACTACATAGTGGAATATGAATGAATATAATAACACATTTTTAAATGGTACCAAACTTAGGAGAATCCCGGGAAAATTTCTGAGGAAAGTAAAATTTTTAGAGATTAAGAGAACATTTTTTCTTGGCCTAGTTGAGATAGACTCTTAAGTGTTCATGGTTCATTCACACAATGGACAAATATTGACTTTGGGTAGTCTGACCTTGTTCTGTTGGGATGTGTGTGTGTGTGTGTGTGCATGCACACATAGTATAAGGTGTTACTCTGTCTTCTGCCTGTGTTTAACTGTGTTTTAACTCATTTGGTCCTCTGGGATCTAATAAGGGATAACAGTTTGCTCATTTAAATGTGTTTATCTAATTATTGTTAGGAACCTCCAAATAGATATTTTTTTTCAGTCCTTGAATGTTACATACTACATTTGCTTATCTGCTTCACTCACCATGAACACATTCTATAGAAGTAACATCGTGAAGTTTTTCTAAAGCTACAATTATGCATTTCTAGTGAAGTGAGGCTCAGAAGACCTTCTTCACACAGATCTCCACAAACTGCCGCCCTTATACCAACTGCTCTCTTTCTTGCACTGGCAGAATCACAGCTGGGTTTCCTTATGAGATGAGAGCACATAATAATTGCACTAAATATGCATTAAATTACTTTGCAAAATGATAGTGGCATTCATTATAAATCCTGTGTTTGAGGAGTTTAATCAGCTATTTAAATTTTTATCAGGATGCAAGTCGACATGCAAGTTCTTGGCCAAAGGCATTCTATTTACCACATAAATATTTGTTGATTAAGGAAAGCACAGATCCCTTCACTTTCCCAGGGTTTCAGAGGCACATAAGCATTTCTCAGGAGCAATAAATAAAAACATGAAATTTTTAAAAATTAAACTTGAATTTTGATACATTGTTTAGTTGGCAACTACATTTCGTATGAATAATATGCTATTTCACAGTGATTTAATATTAATATTCCTCAGGAAATCAAGTTTAAGAGAGTAGAATTAGAAGACATAGAAAGTGCAGTAAACTGTGTTATAGAAGAGCAAGGGTAATAAATGCAAAGCAAAAGATTTGCTAATTATGTCACAAGGTTTTATTTTAGTTTCTTCTGTGTGAAATCTTTTATACACCAGAACATTTAAACCAAAATTAAAAAGAATGGAGTATTTGAGGTTATCCTATTTATTTTTCCCAATTCTTTTCACATTTACCTGACCTGAGTTACATACAGGGTGTGGATCTGTATTGATTAGCTTCAGGAAACAGAGCTGGTACATTTTCTGTCTGCTGGGCTCCAGAGAGGGATCAAGGGGAAAGTGACTTCTGGTCTATATCACAGCAAGGGCTCCATTTATAGAGCCCTGGGTATCTTGCAAATGCTGGCTGGAAAGAACAGGAGGGAGGGAGGGAAATAAGAGAACCGAGATTCTGAGATCACCTTTAAGTTGGCTAGGACTGAATGGTCTCTAGGTTACTATATGGAATTGTTTAAACTTTTCCCTAGAATAGTTTAGCATTCTGAGGTGAAGGGCAGGAATAATGATTATCTGTAGAAAATGTAAGTGAGACTGTTTAGTGAACAAAAGGAGAAATATTTGGATATTGTAGTTTTGCTCTTTGGGAGTTTGTAGTACAGGGGATGTTTACATTTTCATTCACTTTTATACTTCTAATATCCAGAAATTTCTCTGACACTTGTAAAATAGTAAGGCTGTAAAGGACATTAAAAAATTACGTAGACCAGTCTCTCATTCCCTTTGCAAGAAACAGTGTTAATTGTAGGTGTGCATCTTCATAAAAGTCATGTGGTATTTTGTGCAATCTCACTGTATCTACTAGAATTAAAATCCAATGATCAGAAGGACTTTCTTCTTGTATTTTTCACTGTACTTAAACTCCTGTACCTAGAATGGTGTCTAGATATAACCAGTATTTATTGAAGGAATGAAGACATATGTGCTTAGTAACTAAAAGAATGAAGTGGGACCAGATGGCTTTGATATTGGACAGGTGGCACCATGACCTGCTGCCTTAGCCCTGGTGGTGTTGGTGTGGTTTCAGCTGGTGGAACCAGCAGACTGGAGTGTGGGGAGCAGGCCCTGGGAGGCTCCAGTAGCCAGAGGGGCCAGACAACAGCAGGGGAGACACTGGCACCTTGGTGTCTCTTTCTTGGGCACTTTTGGCTTTGGTGTCTCCTTCCCCCCCTACCCTTCTGGCTGAAATTTCATGGTCGATTTCATGTGAGTTTCTAAGGCCTAAGAGTTCTGGCCCCCTGCTGCTAAATGGAAAACTGGCTGTAACTTTAGAAGACCTATGCCCTAAAGGTAAACATTGAGTTCAGGCAAAACAACCCCCTATGACTATATACCCCTGAGCAAAGAGCCTGGAGTCAGACTTGGGGAGAGAGCAAGAGAGCTTGTTCCCTATCTGGGTTCTCTGTGCCAGGAGCTTTGGTTTTTATAGTTTTTGTATTGTTTGTGAATAAATCCTGTCTTACCACAGGTCTGTGGTCCATGGAGTCATTGTTCGAATTACCAAGACTAAGAACCTAAAACACTGGTATCATATTTGGCAAGCCAGCCAGGAGAGCCAAGACGAAATACGAAATAGACGGATAGAAGACATCTGTGATAAACAATGGAGCCACTTACCTCTATCCTGCTTTTCTCTATAGTTATAATAACAGAGACAAATAAATTCGGTGCCTATCAGCCTGTAAGTGTGCTTAGTGCAGATGCTGAGCTCCAGGACACAGGCAAGAGGTTGTTAGGGAACGACCTTTCTAATTCCACTTGGCTCCAGAAAGGAGCCAAAGGGAATGTTAGAAGAATTTTGAACTATTCTATATTTACTCCTTTTCCCTGGTTGAGAGCCAAGCAAGGAGGTAGCACCCAGAGGCCCTGGGGCCCCCAGCAATGGTTCTGACCCCAGGATTTGGGAGGGCCTTCAGAAACTCATGCTCTTCAGGCTTTAACTATTTTTTCTCTTCCATGGTCCCCAATTTTTTTCTATTTATCTTTATAGACCTTTTCTGGTTCTCTCTCTTTCCTTGAAATTATATGTGCTTTGTTTGAATGTTGGTAAGAATCGTTTATATATTTAGTTAATTTTGTAAGGTTATTCTGGTATTTTTTAGAAGTGTGTATTAGATGTTTTAAGGGGGCAAAATATCAGAATACCAGAATAAAATAAATAAAATAAAATACCAGAATAATCTTACAAATGTTGTAGGTGGGTTGAAAGTTATTGCTTTTCGTTGGCACTTTTATGTGTCTATGAAAAAAGGCTAACCTTGTTAAGTAGAAGTCAGCCCCAAACAAAGGGCAAAATGACTCCTCTCCAGTTTGTCTGGACAACCTGCGGCCTGTGAAGCGAAGCCTGGGACAACTCCCCAAGGCAAGAATGGCCCTAAAACCCCAGCTATAGTTCTATCTCCTGAAAAGGACTACAGGTATTTGATTTCTTCTGGTTTATTGATGTAAACAGGGAAGTTTAAAATAATTCCAGGTTTCTCTAAGACTTCTACTCATTGTAACTAATTGTAATGCAAAAGTTTCAAAGTGTCTCTCAACCCTGATTTCTTACTCAGTTTACTTATTATTGCCTTGCTAACCTTTGGGAAAGAAAGGGAGGTTAGAAAAGCATACCATCTAAAGAGAAATGAGCATACACCAGGAAACTTTTTTCTGTTTAATAGTTGTCCAAAAATGAGTAGATACTGGTCAGTGAAAGAAAAAAGAAAGATAATCATGTTACTTACGTTATTGAAGCACATCGGTTCCATATGAAGA
>CAUYTI010052428.1:0-12248 GCA_963575145.1 Galago senegalensis | reverse complement strand
ATGTATACCAGGAAATACTATTCAGCCATTTAAAAAGATGGAGACTTTACATCCTTTGTATTAACCTGGATGGAAGTGGAACACATTATTCTTAGTAAAGCATCACAAGAATGGAGAAGCATGAATCCTATGTACTCAATTCTCTTAGGAGGACAGTTGATGACCTAGTACATGGTAGGTGGTGGGGGAGGGGGAGAGCAGAGAGAAAAAGAAGGAGGGAGGGGTGAGGGAAAGGAAGAGCAGAGAGAGGGAAGGAGATAGAAGGATAGAAGAAAGGAAGAGCAGAGAGAGGGAAGAAGGGAGAGGGGTGGGGTCTTGCTGTGTGACACACTTTATGGGAGCAAGACACAATTGTAAGAGGAACTTTACCTAACTAATGCAATCAGTGTAATGTGGTTACTTGTACCCTCAATGAATCCCCAACAATACAAATAAATAAATAAATAAAAATTTAAAAAGCAAGAAAATAAACAAAAAATTAAAGAGAATCAAAAAACCAAAACAGAACAAAGCAATTTCTGGCTATGGTAAACTTTCATTGGATTTCAGACTTTTAACCATGGTAATTCTAAGTTTTTGTCATAACAGTTATTGTTTTGATTCTTCTAAAGTCACCTGCAATGACTCTGCAATGAATCAGATTCATGATAAAGACACTAACAAGTACTCGTGAATACAGATTTATAATAACTTTAAGATCAATGGACTTAATAAAAATTTTCTAGAACTCTAACAAAAAAAAAACTGATGAATTTGTGACACTGCAAATCAAGCAAACAAAAATCGATTACATAATAGTATCCATTAATCTTCTCCTGAGGTAAAAAATGTTAAATAACTTTTAATATTTTTATGATTTTTATTACATTGTTGTTGCTTTAGAACTTAAGTGATTTGTTTTCCATATTTAAGGAAATTTTCTCTCTTGAAATATCTACAGTTTACAGGAAAAAAAAGTGATTTTTCTCTGGTAGTGTGTTTTAATTTCTTGATATTTATTTTTTGTATATCCCTTATTAAGTTTTTTGCAAGCACCATGAGGCTTGCAAAAAACATTTTACAACCAATTGTTTTATTTTCTTCTTACTTTTATTTCAGAATATTAGGGAGTATACATGTTTCATTTATACACTTTGCTTTTGTCCAGACTGAGTCAGATATGACCAATTATTTTAAATATATTACAAGTCTACCTACAAACAAGCAAGTAAGCAAAGAAAAATCGAACAGAAATTCTACCCTTTAACTCCATCTCCTTCCCCAGTTTTTAACTTCTTGTTGCTTCCATCCATATCTTTTTATACTATCTTTCATAAAGTTGCTGTAGTTATTTTTAACAAGTTTGTCTTTTTAGTCTTCCTACTCAAGATATAAATGAGACATCTACCATGATTATAATAGAGTATCTCTATTTGTGTCCTTACTGTTACCAGTGAGTTGTATACCTTCATATGATTTATTACTGTTCATGAATGTCTTTTTCTTTCAGACTGAAGAATTTCTTTTAGCATTTCTTGTAAGACAGATCTGTCGATGAAACAAAAATATCAGCTGGGCATGGTAGTTCACTCCCGTAATCCTAGTTATTCAGGAGTCAGGAAGATTACTTGAGTCAAGAGTTTGAGCCAGCCTAAGCAACAAAATGAAAATTTGTCCCTTAAAAATGAATAAATAATTAAAAAAATCAACATTCTATAGTATTTCAACAGGATCCAGAATCATATAATCAAATAGTCAAAAGTCCTCAGTATAATCTAAATTAACATTGTATATGAATAAGAAAAATTTGTGTGAGATGGAACAACCAAAAGTCTCTTAATGCCAAGATGTCATAGATGTTGTATGTATTCATTTGATGAAGACTATCAGGCAGCTATTACAAAAGTGCTTCAGCAAACTGTCACAAACACTGTTGGCCTGGGTTGGTGGCTCATGCCTGTAATCCCCATACTTTGGTAGGATGCTGACATGGGAGTATCACTTGAGCCTAGGAATTCAAAGCTGCAATCAGCTTGCATGTGCCACTGCACTCCAGGCTGCATGACAGAGAAAGACTCCCTCTCAAAAAACAAAAATAAAAAATCCAATGCCTTTATTTAAGCTATTCACGATTCCCTAATAGGAGCCCACACTCAACAATCTGCTTCTCCCACAGCTAGAGTTTTGAACCCCCAGCCTCACTGACTAACATCACAGCAGGGGCTCCCCAGAGGTACCAAGCCCCACTCAAAAATGCAGGCTCTGTCTTCTGAGCCCCATCACCTCAAAATATATTCATATGTTCATTTGGCTTTGTATAGCCTTTGTGTGACTCCAAACAGCACTTAAAGGGAAAAAGCCAAACTGGAAAAAAAAACCATGTCTTCTTTCTCTCTACTGCAATAAGGCTGTCTCCCTGTTTGTCAGCTGACACAGAATTGTTATTGCCGATTCCTACTGTAACTGCCATTTCATTTACCACACAGTGGAGGTCTGATCCCTTCCAACCCAAACAAGTAATTTGGCTTGCTCCTTTGGGCTTTTTAGAATTCTTCCGGATTATTCTGATTGATGTAGAACTCCATCCATGCTAATTATGCATAGCTTTTCTTATAAAGAGTTGTTTCTATGACAACAGGTGTGTGGAAAGCTGAGTTATAGTACAAGACAGTTACCCTTTGCCTCTCAAAAATTAAGAATAAAAAACAAAAACAAAAAAGCTAAAACAATCCTCTACTGAGTCTCAACAACAACAACAAAAACATTTAAAAGAATTAAATGAAAATTTTAGAAATGAAAAACACAATTGATTTTTTTTTTTTTTTGAGACAGTCTCACTATGTCACCCTTGATAGAGTGCCATGGTGTTACAGCTTACAGCAACCTTAAATTCCTGGGCTTAAGCAATTCTCTTGCTTCAGCCTCCCAAGCAGCTGGGACAACATGTGCCTACCACAATGCCCAGCTATTTTTTTGTTGTAGTTGTCATTGTTGTTTAGCTGGCCTGGGCCAATTGGAACCCTTTAACCTTAGTGCATGTGGCCAGCACCTTAACCACTGTGCTATGGGTGCCTCAAATGGAAGAATGACTGAGGCTAAGAGACCTGTGGGATACCATCAAGCAGACCAACATACATATAAAAGGAGTACCAGAAAGAGAAGAGAGAAAGAAATAAACACAATTTTTTTTTTTAAGAAATAATGGTTTAAAAATTTCCAAATTAGATGAAAAAACTATGGATTTATACATCCAAGAAGGTCAAGGTACTCTAAGAAGGATAAACCAAGTGAAATTCACAGCAACACACTGTTTTGAAGGCTGGCCACAGTGGCTCACACCTCTAATCCTAGCACTCTTAGAGTCCAAGGCAGGTGGATTGCCTGAGCTCATGGGTTTAAGATTAGCCTGAGCAAGTGTAAGACCCCATCTCTAAAAAATACCTGGGCATTGTGGCAGGTACCTATAGGCTCAGCTACTCAGGAGGCTGAAGCAAAAGAATTACTAGAGCCCAAGACTTTGGGGTTGCTGTGAGCTATGACACCACAGCATTCAACCCCAGGGTGACTGATTGAGACTCTGTCTCAAAAACAAACAAAAACATACCCACAATGTATAAAGATATAACTTTCAACAATAATAACATTTTTAAAGGATCTGAGTTTTTGGATACCATTGAAACTAGGCTGACATTAATTCAAATTCAATTGTGACAAAGTCAGTTTCCAACAATGATTTTCCTGTTTTGCTCTGACTTTGGAAGATGTACACATTTTTCTTTTTTTGTTGCATTTCTTCACCCACTCCACTGCTGTGGTCTGTCTGATGCGTTTCCTCGTGTAGTACAGTCTCTAGCTAACAGATAGAGCAGGTTGTACTCTTTCCGTCTCTCAGCAGGTCATGTGTTTTGTTGAGCACAAGTATGCATTGTATTCATGTGATTGTGCTTGTAGGAAAACGGCCTGCCCAAAATAAATAAGAGCTGGGGAGCATGTGGGTAGCAGAAAAATTGGTTTGGAAAAGGTTTTTAAGATGCTAATTGTAATCTCCAGGGTAATCTCAGTGCTATAAACTAAACTGTGTTCCTCAACATTTTCTATATTGAAGCCCCAACACCCAGCTCATCCCTTGTGATGATATTCAGAGAGGAGGCCTTGGGGTGATTAGGTTTAAATGAGACCCTCATGAAGTCCTCATGATGGGCTTACTGTCCTCATAAGAGAAACTGAAGAGCTTCCTCTTTCCCTCCTTCCCCTGCTGCCCTCATATCCATATGAGGCCACAGCAAAAAGACAGCCCTCCACAAGCCAGAGAGCACTCACCAGAAACTGAATTGTCAGGCACCTGAGCTTGGACTTCCTAGTTTTCAGAAATATGAGAAATTGATGACAATTGTTAAACCCATCAAGTCTATGAGATTTTGTTATAGCAGCCCAAGATGACAAAGAAATCTAAGGGAAAAAATTATAATGCACAAAAATTCTAGCAAAAATTTTAAAGATAAGCTACAAACAAGCTTATTCTAAAGCTTGCACAGAAAGTAAAGGAATAAGACTAGTTAAAACACTTTTGGAAAAGAAAAACAAAGTTTGAAGAATTACACTATATAATTTTAAGGCTTATAATAAAGCTACAAAAATCAAGACAGTGTGGTACCAGTGAAGGGAGAGACTAACTGATCAATGAAACAGAATAGAAAGTCCAAAAATTGACCCACCCAGATATGGTGTTTGATTTTTAACAATGGCACAAAAGAAATTCAGTGGAGAAAGTGCGGTGTTTGTCAAGAGATACAACTGGAAAAACAGAACATTTTTATGTAAAACAAGAGACCAAAATCTGCTAAATTATATAAACATTTACTCAATATGAATAATAGATCCAAATAGAAAACATGAAAGTGTAAAACATTTAGAAAGAGATTGAATGAAATTTTTGTGACTCGAGTTAGACAAAAACTTCTTTGACATGACACTCAAAGCATAATACAAAAAAATTGATAAACTACACATTATCAAAATTAAAATTTTTTCTTTATGAAAGATACAGTTAAGAGAATGAAAACACAAGCTACAGTTAGAAGGGAAAAAATTGCACACCAATAAAGAGCATGTATCAGGAATCTACCATGTAATCTCAAAAGTCAACTCTAACAAGACAAACTTCAATTTTTTAAAGTTTCTCTTGAGTTCTCACTGTTACCAGTGAGTTGTATACCTTCAGAAGATTTCTTATTGTTTATGAACATCTTTTTCTTTCATATCAAAGAATCTCTCAGCTTTTGTTTGTGTGGGAATGTATTTCTTTTCCATGCTTGAAGGATAATTTTTCAGGATATAATATGTTAGGGTTAAGATTTTCTTCCTCCTGCACTTTGAATATACCATGCTTCTCTCTCCTGGCCTATAACATTTCCACTGACACATCTGCTGCTAGATGTATTGGAGCCCCTGTTCCTATTTCTCTTAGGACCTCTGCTTTATCTGTGGCCCTTGGGAGCTTAGTTACTAAATATCTTGAGGTAGTCGTATTTGAGTTAAATGTGCCTGGTGTTCTATGATCTCTTTGTACCTTAACATTGACATCTTTCAATATTTAGGTTTTTCCAAGATCTCAGTTATTACTCTTTGACTAAAGCTTTTGCTCCAATCTCTGTCTCCACCTTCTCCTTAAGGCCAGTGATGCTTGGGCTTGCCCATCTGAGACTACTTCCTAGACTGTGTAGGTACGCCTCATTTTACTTCATTCTTTTGTCTCTTCTGACTGTGTATTTTCACATAGATTATCTTCATGCTTACTAATTCTTTCTTCTGCTTGATCGATTCACCTGTTGAGAGCCTTTGATGTATTTTTCAGTTTGCGAATTGAACTTTTTATTTCCAGAATTTCTGCTTGCTGATTTTTCTTATTGTTTGAATCCTTGTTAAATTTCTCTGATAGGCTTCTTAATTCTTTCATTGTGTTGTCTTGAAGTTCACTGAGCTTCCTCAGAACAGCTTCTTTGAGCATTCTGATCTTAGTCTTAGATTTCTCTATGACTGGGCTGATCTAAATACCATCTCTGCAGTCACCAACAGAATTCTGCCCTGTGGCACGCTTTCCTGGGTTCCAGTGCACAATCCCACAATCATTTCACTGTCCCTCCCCCCGGGCAAACAGATTCTTTCTCCACTTGGCACACTAGTGTGGCACCACCAGGAGACACAGGACTGCCTCTTTCCCCCTCTTCAGTGCCTCTTCCCTTGTTAACATTGTTAAAACCAGGTACTGTTATTGCTCCCTTGATTTTTGGTTCTTCTGAAGGTGCTTCCTTGCTTGGGTAGTTATTGAATTTGGTTTTTATAAAGAAAGATGATTACTAAAGGTTTCTATTCAGTCATCTTGCTCTGCCCTCTCCTAGTCAACTTATTTTGATACAGGAGCAAAGGCAATCCCATGGAGAAAAGATAGTCTTTTTATTTTTATTTTTTTAGGAGATAGGATATTGCTCTGTCACCCGGGCTGCAACTCCTGAGCTCAAGCAATACTCATGTCTCTCAGGTTCCCAACTAGCTGAGATTATCTACATGGGCTAGCGTGCCTGGTCAAGAAAAAAAAAACAGTCTTCAAAAACTGATGCTAAGACAACTAGACATCCAAATACAAAAATGAAAAAAAAAGGATCTAAATATGGACGTTATGCATTTCACAAAAATTAACTCAAAATGCGTCACAGACCTAGAGGTAAAACACAAAATTGTAAAACTTCCAGATTGTAACATAAGAGAAAGTGACCTTAGGTTTAGCAATGAATTTTTTGATACAACACCAAAAGCATTGCCATGAAAGAAAAAGTAGAACATCATTAAAATTAAAATTTCTGTTTCAAAAGACACTGTTAAGGGAACAGACTGGAATAAAATATTTGTGAAACATACTGATAAAGGGCTTGTATTCAGAACATAAAAGAACTCTTAAACTCAAAAAAGAAGACAACCCAATTTCAAAATATTCAAAAGATCTAGCAGAAACCTCAAGATCCACAGATGGAAAAAAGTACATAAAAAAAACGCTCAGTGTCATCTGTCATTAGGGAATTTCAAATGAAAGCAAGACACCACTACACACCTATGAAATCACTAACATGTGACATATGATGTCATAAAATGTCTGCTCTATAAACTAACTGTACATTGTAAAGTCAAAGACAGAGTGTTAACTCATGTTCATTCTGTGGTTAATCTTTTCTGAGTCACTGTTAATAAAGTTCATAATTATAAACTATTTCATAAGAATAAAAATCTTTTCATTCAGCATCATATAAGCAAAAAATAAAAAGATGGCCATGTAGCAAAAGTCCATGGATAAACAACAAAATGACAGTGTGATAGTCATAAAAAAATAGGCAAATAGATCAATGAAACCAAATACAGAGCCCCCAAATGACCCACACAAATATGGTGGACAAAAGAGCAAATGCAGTTCAGGGGAGAAAGAAAAGTCTTTTCATCAAATGGTGCAGAAACACGCAGACACTACATGCTATAGAATTGAAAGGGGACCTAAGTACCCAAAACAAACTTGAATGAGAATAGCCATGTTGGAAGTCTCACACTTCTCAGTTTCAAAACCCAACTACGAAGCAACAGTAATCAAGACCATTTGGTGTTGGTATAAGGATAGGCATGTAGATCAATGGACTAGAATTGAACGTCCAGTAAAAAACTCATGGTCAACAGATTTTTTACAAGGCTGTCATGATTATTCAATGGGAGAGGGAAACGTCTTCTCAACAAATAGTGCTGGGACAATTGGATAGCTACATGCAAAAAACCTCTTAAATTTGGATGCTTGCTTCACATTAATTTACATAGATTAATTCAAAAATGGATCAAATATCTAAAGGTGAGAGCTAAAAGTATAAAACTCTTGAAAGAAAACATTGAGTAAAACCTTCATGACCTCAGATTTGCCAACAGTTTCTTGGATATGACACCAAAATCATAAGCAAAAAAAGAAATAAGAGGTAAGTTGGACTCTACCAGAATGTAAAACTTTTGTGCTTTAAAGGACACTATTAAGAAGGAGAAAATATAACCTATAGAGTTGAATAAAATATTTGCAAACTATATGAGTTTAATATCTAGAACATACAGAGAACTCTTATGCCTGGACATCAAAAGTTTAAAAAGCTAACTTAAAAATAGGCATAGCACTTGAATAGACATTTCTCTAAAAACATATAGAGATGCCCAACAAGCAGAGGCCAGGATGCTCAACATTGTTAGCCATTAGAAAAATGCAAATCAAAACCATGATAAGATGTCTATTTCTACCCACAGGATGGCTATAAATTTTTTCAAAATGGAAAAGTACGTGTTGATAAGAGTGTGGAAAAATTGGAAGCCTCCTTCACTGCTAAAGAAATGTAAAATGGTGCATCTGCTATGGAAAAGTTTGCCAGTCCTCGGGAAGGTAAACATAAAATTACCCTGTGAACCAATTCCACTCCTAGGTTTATGCCCCCAAAGAATTGAAAACAGGTGTTCAAACAAACAAATGTCCATAAATATTCATTCATAGCAGCACTGCTCATAATAACCAACAGGTGAAAATAATTGAAATGTCAATTAATGCATGAGTGGTTAAGCAAAATATGAAGTATTTATATAATGAAATAATAATTGGCAATATAAAGAAATGAAGTACTAACAATTGCCACAATAAGAGTGAACCTTAAAAACATTATGTTAATGGAAAGAAGCTGGTCAAAAGGACCATAAATTAGATGATTGCATTTACATGAAATACCCAGAATAGATAACTCTATGGAGACATAAAGTAGATTAGTAGTTGTTTAGCACTGTAAAGCATGGGGAGATGGGAAAGTGATAGCCAAAATGTACAGGATTTGTCTTTGTAGTGATGAAACTCTGATTTAATTGCACGTGATGACTATAGCACATACCTGTGAATATACATAAAATCACTGAATTATATGCTTTGGGTTTTGTATGGCATATAAATTATATCTCAAGAAAGCCATAATTTAAAAACATAAAGACTAACAATTTCAATATTTAAGAGAAAATTAAAAAGAGAGACACCATTTTTTAAAATTATTATTGTTACTTTTGATGCAGAGCCTCACTTTCTCATCCTTGGTAGAGTGCCGTGGCATCATAGCTTACAGCAACCTCAAACTCTTGGGCTCAAGAGATCCTCTTGCCTCAGCCTCCCAAGTAGCTGAGACTACAGGCACCTGCCACAATGCCCAGCTATTATTTTTCGAGATGGGGTCTTGGCTCTTGCTCAGGCTTGTCTCCAACTCCTAACCTCAAGCAATCCACCTGCCCTCATCTCCCAGAGTGCTAGGATTACGGGCATTGGCCACCACGCCCAGCCCAATTTTTTTAGTTTTTTAAAACTTTTAATTTTTTAAACTGTTAGAGAAAATTATATTTACATGTGCAACTTAATGTTTTGAAATTGTATATATGGTGGAATGGATAAACCAGCTAATTAACATGAGTATCACTTTACAAAAATATTTGTGGGGAGAACACTTAAAATCTACTCTCAGCATGTTTCAAGAGTACAGTTTTCTCAAACGATAATACTAGAACCCTTCACACATGGTACAAATGAAAACCTCATGATTTTTCCATGTCTGTTTTTTCAATGAAAATTTGCTATATTTACACCTCTGCAGAACAAATGTAGAAGAAAATGACTGCTTTTCTAATTTACACAGCTGGATTTTATGTACTCTGGACGGTGTGCTAATACATATTATGAATTTTACAAACTTTTTCTTTGGAACACTGAAGAGACCCGGCAGTGAGGTGGGGGGGGTCGCCTTACCCTTGGAAATCCAATTATTTATGAGAAAGAGAGAAGCGAGTAACAAATAAGCTACGTTTGCGCCATTCCATTGAAGTGCCCCTTTGCTTGCCTGGGGAATACCCCGGAGCTTGTACTTAATTCCGCTGGCACTGGCCGAGTTTGCAGTCCAGCCTCTGTATGGTCTAAGGCCAAGAAGAAACATATAGACCCCAAATCCTTTCTGAGAAATGGGTGATTATAGTGGGAAAATGTGCGGCAACCATAGATCTTGGAGAAACCTCTTCCATGTCACAATATAATGTGTAAGCAAACAGACGTGCTATGTAAAAGCTCACTCTTTATGTTAATTAAATATTTTTGTTGTATTTTAACATATATGATGTCAAGTACACGGATAGTTTAGTAAACTTTCACAAATTGTATATCCATATATCCACCCCCACCCCCAGGCAAAAAAAAAGGACATTTTTTCAGCCTCTGGACAAGTCTCCTAGTCAATAAACCTCTGCCCAACGAGACCTTTATTCCACCTTCTAATTCCATACATCAGTTTGGCCTGTCCTTGAACTTGAATCAAATGGAACCACGTGCTACATCCTCCTCTGTGTTTAACGTCTTTCGTTTGGCATTATTTCCGTGAACTTATCCATGTTGTAAACAGTAGTTTGTTCTTTTGTATTGATACATAGTATTCAATTCGGTTTGTTTCCACTTTGGGGTTTTTGCCATAAAGGAAACATCATATTCTGCTGGGTGTGCTTCAGCTTGCATTTGGGATGTGGTTGTTACATCACAGGATGTGAACCTTGAAGCCCTCAAACCACAAAAGTGTTAGGACAAATGACCTGAGCCCTATCCCCCATCTCTCTGGAGTGACTATCAACGGCTCATTCTGCACTTGGCCTCTGTGTGTGCTTCCCTCTCTGCTCACACAGCTCCTTCCTGCCTTCCTGTCCATTGTCCTTATCAATCAGCCCAGTGGGGCGGTGAACTGAATGTGAGTCACCAGTAAGGACCTCGCCACTTCCTTCTGCTTCGCTACCTCATCCTGTGTGTTAAGTTGGAGTTAGTTACTTGCCAGTTTACTGCTAACTCACCTTGATGGATTTCATCTTTCCTTCACATCCTTTCTTTTTTTTTTTTTTTTTTTTTTTTTTGAGACAGAGCCTCAAGCTGTCGCCCTGGGTAGAGTGCCGTGATGTCACAAGAAAAGCCCCAGGGTTAGGGCAAAAGTAGAGAAGGAACTCGTCTAAATTGTTCTTGTTCTGTTTTCCAAAATTATATCAATTATGAATAAATACAGCTAGTAAATAGCCCTACCTGAAGTTTTAAAAACATCTTAAATGCAAATTAAAGAAACACTTCTATACTATTCTAAATTATCTATAAGTAATTCCTGATGCTGAAGAGATTTCAGTGAAATCTTTTATTATTGGTGGCGTGGTGTTTGGTACAACTGTCTGAAAAGTAATGAGACCTACTATTCCCAGGAATTTGTGCAAAGGATATTATTACTGTTATTGTTGGTTTTGATTCTCTCAGAACAGGGTTAGCCTGACAAGTAAAAGGCATCAAACTTTGAAACCAAAATGACTGTGGGTTTAGATTGATCTTTCCCACGTGAATAGGTCGAGTTGCAGAAGTGAAGCTTCATTCAATCCAGGAAGGTCCAAGGGCAGAATCACCTTCCCCTATTATCTTTCTTACTCAGCTCACTATTCTGGGACACGTTTGTCCCTTCTTTGTCACATTTTGCAATAACGGTATATCTTGGTGTGTCTCATGTGGGCCTGTCATGGTGCTGTTTGTCTTGTGCAGACTGGATCTGATCTGTCCTCTTCACCTATAACCCAGTTTAGGACTTCCTACTCACTCTCCATCTTTTGGAGAACATTTTAAGGGCACTGAGACCTTTCATTCTTGGTTAACAATGATGTTGGTTACTGAGACAAACCCTCATGCTAAAAGAACTAAAACTGTTAGATAAAGTAATGTTGAATCATCTTTGGGTTTGGCACCTGTAGCTCCATGGCTAGGCGCCAGCCACATACCCTAGAGCTGGCCAAACAACAATGACAACTACAACCAAAATATAGCCAGGCATTGTGGCAGATGCCTATAGTCCCAGCTACTTGGGAGGCAAGAGAATTGCTTAAGCCCTAGTGTTTGAGGTTGCTGTGAGTTGGGACACCACAGCACTCTACCAAAGGTGACATAGTGAGACTCTGTCTCAAAAAAAAAAATTGATCTTCAAAGCATCAAGAGCTGATGGGACTCCCTGATAGGACTTAAATGACATATTGAAATATTAAATGAAAAATTACAGGCTCAGCACCTGTGGCTCAAGTGGCTAAGGTGCCAGCCACATAAACCTAATGTGGCAAGTTCAAATCCAGCCTGGGCCTGCCAAAAACAACAATGACGGCTGCAACCAAAAAATAGCCGG